>WBNO01030582.1:321035-331262 GCA_013400575.1 Peucedramus taeniatus
GCGGCGGTCACAGCACCGCGCATGCGCTGTCGCCAACGCCGCGCCTCCACGTGGGTGCCCCCGGGCCGGCGACACCGCGCGCCTGGGAGCGGCCCGGAACCGGCGACACCGGCCCGGGGAGCGGGCTGCGGGCGGGGAACAGCCCCCGAGACAACAGGGACTGTGGGAAGCATCGACCGAAGCGGAGTGTTTGGAGTAAAGTGTCCAGGAAAGGCCCAGAATTCCGGGGCACCGCCCTGCAGCCCCGCACCTCGCTGCCATCGCGGGATCGGTTCGGCTGGAAAAGAGCCCGGGACCATCGAGCCCGGCCTGGCGGGGCCGCGCTGCACCGCTCTCAGCCCTCTCGGGCACTTGAAAAAGCTGCTTGGGTGAGTCCTGCTCTGAGGGATCGATGCTGCCTGCTCGTTGCTTTCTAGGCTTTCACAAATAAACTGGTTATTTGTTCATTCCAGCGATTAAGCTGGAATCGGGGATGTTCCTAAGCATTTTTCCCCTCTCTTTGGATGAGGGTTGGAAGTAAAGGATCACCTCCTCACTAGCATAGCCAGCCTTCCATCTTAAAATTGGTGCTCGCTCCCAGCTGGAAATCTTTCACAACAGCAACAGAGAGCTGGCAAAGGCGTGACAGGAGCCAAACCCCCCTCCTAGAAACACACATTTTTAGCAGGGTTTCTGCCTCAAATCACCTCGTCCAGAGGAGGGGCCTGGAGGCTGCAGCCATCCCCAGCTGAGGTTTCTCCCTGCACCCAGCCTGTCACCCCAGCTCCCCCCGAAAGGACAAAACCTCGGCTGTTGTGTCCCATTTTGGGGGGTACTGACACGCAGCGTCTCACAGGAGACACGAACGAGGGCGTGAGGTGAATGTAGTGGTTTCTAGTCCAGCTGTGGACCCAGATGTGTCCACACAGCTGACGGCAGAGCAGGAAGAAGGCCAGTTTTTAGTGGAACTATCTGTCAAAAAATAAGCCTTCCCTTCCCCTTGTTTTGGTCGCCTTCCAACAGAAATACAACTCCTACAACTAGCAGGAAACTCTGGAATGTTGTCCAAGCTGAGGCATCCAGTTAAAGCCCCATTATCCAAAGAGTCCCTAACATCCAGCCAGAGATTTAACAGCAGCTTCTGGAGATTTGGCAAAGCCTCACAGGCTGCAGAGGCACAGGCAGATCTCTTCAAGCGAGAGCTGCTGCTCCCTCATCCTCTTCTGCACTCTCCAGATGTTTTTAGGAAGTGAGGCAGGCAGTGGGGGACACCAACAAGTCCATCAGCAGGGGGCTGAAGGCTCCAGCTCCTTAGATTTGATTAATGAGGTTGCTGAGTCATATTTTTATCAATCCACATTAGCTCAAAAGGCCCAGCTGATTAAAGGGTCCATCATATGCACAATAGACACGATTCTAACTTCAGAGAAAAGCCAGATTTTGGGTGGTTTGCATCTAAAATTTAATGATGGGGGGAAGGCTACTCGTTAGCTTTCTCTTTAAAGAAGTGGTTTGTCTTTCCCTAAGCTCGTCCTAAAAAAAGGATTTTTTTTTTCCTTTCCAAAAAGTTCCTTGTGGCTTGACCACAAGTTTTTGATGTGAATTTGCTGGTTTCATGTATTTAAGGCAATTAACAGTTGTTTTACAAGGGCCAGCTGTTAGCAATTCTAATGCTCATTTCTGCTTATTGGGGGCAACTGCAGAGACACAAAACAGAAAGAAAAAGCAAGATTAGTAGTATAACCCTTATTAGCCTGGAATTACATTTTCCAGCCACTTTTATGGCTTAGAAAAATCTTTTACCAACTCTTAACCCCAATATGAGTATTTTAGAATAGAAAATTGAAGAAAAATTATATAGATTTTAGATATAATGGATTTAAGAAAAATAATAATTTTAGCAACGCAGGACCAAAGACTTACTTTGATCTTGTCCATGTAAGAGATGATGATGTTCCTACTGCCTGTGTCCTCTCTGCCTGCTCCTTTGGTTTGCTCTTACTGCATCAGGAGAGTTTCTGGGATTCATTGATTCATTTCCTCTGGGGCCCTGCCGAAGCTCAGATTGGTGAGCTACAGAAAGCTGTCAGAGATGTATTTTTGTGTCCAGACCCTCACTTCACTCCCAGGATTGCTCCCAGCACGGGGTACAATGTCTGCAAGGGACTGATATAAACAGTTTACAGATGCAACTCACTCAACTCAGAGCCCCAAAAATGCTTACACAGGAACAACTCAAGTGCCAAACCAACAGCTGTATTTGTGCTCCTTGAAGTAAATGATTAAGTGCATAAGTGACAAGCAAGCCTCAGTTTTGAAATCATCCCCCTTGCTTACAGGCTGCAGAAGTATCCAACAGGGCAATTAACGTGTGAACCCTGGGGGAGAAGGCACAAGGAATCTCTCACAGATTGCTTGGCTTGCCCCTGCCCACACCAGCAGCAGAAATGCAGAATAATCTCATTTGTTATCTTCCCGTGCTAATCCAGCCCACGGGGGTTTGAGCTGCACCTAAGCAGGAGAGGCCAGAGCACTGCCCTGCCCTGGTGCCCTGGCTTTTAGTCCTTCCTGTGACAGGGTGCACTCACAAACACCTGGCTGCTGTGTGGGCAATGAGCTGGGGAGGCTGGCCCAGGATTTGATGTCCCAAGCATCTCCCCCAGCTGCTTCCCTCTAAAGCCAGCTCTTCTTGCAGGATCCGAATCTGGGGGCACTTAGGGTCAATCAATCTGTTAGTTTGTTTTAACAGCAGGGTGGATACTTCCCTTAGAGATTATATTTCAATCCTTTATCTTATTAAGGGAAGATGTGTTTTGTCCATTAATCCAATTAGCCTGCTGGATTAATAAGACTGGGCTTGCTCTGTTTCAGGAAGCATAAAAATAGCAGTCAAGCATAATTAAACCTAAACTTATGAGTAACTCTGGTAACGAGAGTACTATTTCCCTGGATATTGTGTTTATTATTTTTACAAGCTGTGCTCTCAGATTACATGACGTGAATTCTCGATTAGAACAGCTCAATTCATGACCAAAAAGCAACAGGCTGCCCTGAAAACATTTACTTTTTGTATGTTTATAAAATTCTCTTTGTGCTAAATATAGCCAGGTAGGCTCCAGCCCAGATTAATGTTTTCAATACTGGAGAGGAATCTGTTGGCTTGCAAAGGAATGAAAGTAATTTGTCATTATTCTGACATGCCCTGGCACAGGGTGCTCTCTGATCAGAGCTGGTCACTGACAAATCCAGCTGTGGGTATTTGGGTGCTGGAGCACTGAACAGCTCCAGACCTTGGATATATCCAGCTGGTGGAATCTGAAATGCAAGGAACTCTCAAAACTTTGAGCCTGTAAACCCAAGCTTAAAATTAAACGCAGAATTTGATCTGAGACCTTAAAAAAAAACTTCCAAACATAAGTGCTAAAAGCAAAAATGTAGATTTATAGTTTAAAACAAAAACACGTTCAGCTAAGTAAAAAAATATTTTAGAGTTTTAAAGTTTAAGATATAGAAAAAAATAAAATAACTACAAAAATAAAAAAATTAAAATACAATACTATATGTCATAACATAATCAACTAAAAAACTTACACTAAAACATAAATCTGTAAAACAAAATATTTAAAGGTTAAGTCAAAAACATAAACATCCTTTTTAACAATATTTTAGCAATATTTTAACAATATTTTATCCTCATTAATGATATTTTATCCTTAAAAAGTCTTATAACTAAAAATCTTGGAAATCTTGTAAGCTTCTAAACCATACCATAACAACGTAAACCAAACTCACCCTTCCTACCTATATAAAAAAATAAACGACATCATCAAAACTAACTCAAAAAGTCCCATCTCAAATTCCTTCCAAAATTCCCCACAAATAAATTAGTGCAAATAAATCACAAATGGTGTCCCGTGTGATTTTTGGCATCTTTTCTTATTCGAGCACGTGTGATCCTTTCCTTTAAACAACGCGCCTGTGCTGGGGATACAAAACCCAGAGAAGCTTGGTGGGGGAAGGAAAAAGAAAAGCGAGAGAAAGTACGGAACAGGAAGAAGCTGCAGCCTGTGCAGAACTACAGTTCCCGGCGCTCCCGGTGCGGGAGGAGCGGCCGGAGCTCCGCGCCGGGCTCAGCCGGGATCGCGGGGCCCGGGGCCAGCGCAGNCGGGGGTTCCCAGGGAGGACGGGGTGAAGCGGCCGTGGCGCTCGGGGCGGGCTCGAGCTGTTCCCTTTGTCCCCGTTCCGGAGCGGAGGCTCCGCCTTCAGGGAGCGCTCGCCGGGCTGTGCGAGACGCGCGGGCCGGTCACACCGCAAACCCTCTCCGGCACGGTCTGTGCGACAGCCACCGTCCTCACAGTGTCTGCACCGGCGTGCCCAGCTCCCACTGCTCCCAGTGGCTTCCCCAAGGGACTGTCCCAGGCGGGGGGATCTGGGGCGGAGATGGGCAGAGGCACAAGGCAAAGTCTCCACGTGCAAATAGGAGCCTGTGCTGAGCACCTCTGGGGCTCCCGTCACTGACCTGAGCTGAAGGAAGGGCTCTCAGACTCTTCCTGGCACCTCTGGGCTCCCATCACTGACTTGAGGTGAAGGAAGAGCTCTCAGACTCTTCCTGGCACCTCTCAGGCTCCCATCACTGACCTGAGCTGAAGGAAGGGCTCTCAGACTCTTCCTGGCACTGCCCGTGTCTGTAACAAAGCAAAGGTGACTTCCTCCTTAAAGGGTTTTGTGTTCTGTGGCTGCAGAGTGCAGTGTTCTCAGTGACCATCAAGGATTGTGCACCACAGTTCTCTTCTGTCTCGGGTTTCTGGCTATTTTTGACATCCTGAAGCCGAGGTCAGGCTTTCAGCCTGGGCTGAAAACGTGGTGGGATTCTTTGGCACAAAAAGCATTCATAGCTGGAGATGATCCCACTCAGCTGCAACTGCTGTCCCCTGTCTAGCTCAGGGAATTCTCTTTTGCAGCTGATATTTTGCCTTTCACTCTCTCCTGGCACCAGTGCCTTTCCCACAGATCCACTGTGAGCTGCAGTAGGATGTGTGGTTGGACTGAGGCCATTACAACTGTGTAGGAAACCAGCAAAAGAGCAGCCACCTTCCCTGCCCTTTTCCCCAGGGACACAGAGATTTGGGACAGGAAGATCTCACCTAGTCTTATAAGCAAGATCAGTAAGAGCTGTGCACACTCAGAGATGGAAACAAACTGAGGTATCTTTAAGTAGTCTTAAAACTGGCCTGAAATGGAGTTTGAAGTGTGACTGAAGTGATCATTTTAGAAAGCAGATTCTGCAGATGCTGTCCGAGGGAGATTTACCTGGTTTTTGCACCTTTTAAATAAAATTTAACTTTGCAGGGCTGCTGCATTACATTTTATGCTCTTTTTTTAGGCAGAGACAGCAGCTGTAGGTGTTGGTTATGGCTGCTGTGTATCAAGCACTGCACGGGAGAGTTTCCTCCCTCGCCTGCAGGTTGCATTCCACCTATGTGAGAAAAATGAGGTAAGTTCTCATCTGATTCCTGAGTGCTGGGAGGCCAGAGCTTAGCACAAGCAGCCCTACCTAACCCTGACCTGGGGGTTAATCCTTTACCAGTTCAGCCATCACACAGAAATAAATGCTTTGTGAGCTCTGTGAAGGGTAACAAGCCTCTCCACTCCCTTCACCACTGGTAAGAACTGCTTCTCTCAGGCTGAAGCTCTGTTAATGATTGCCTGTCCTGGCTACAGGGCTCCTACAGTACCAGGCAGGCTTGAAGTGGTGCTGCTCATCTTGTTTTAAATACTGCTTCAAACAGCCTGGAAGGAGAATATGCTGACACCCTTTTTCCAATGATTTTTTTTCCTAACTCAGCTCCAGCCAGCTGTGCCCTAAGATTTGGTTTTCACCCCTCACATCAGTGTGACAGGTACAACATAACACATGTAGCCTGATGGGAACCAGATCCAACATCAGAAGTGCTCAGCAGTTTGGCCAAACAGCATTTGGAGCCATCCAAATTCACAGAATATTCTGAGCTGGGAGGGATTGGGGCGTGTAAAGGGAAGATCAAGGTTTCCTGCAGCCTTTACAGCAGACCTTTTGGACTGAGAGACCGGGTTACTGATCTTGCATCTCCAAACTTGAGGGTACTCATGTGGTAGGTAAGAACTGCAGTATTTTCTGCCACATAAACTTCACTAGAGGCTGCAGTCCACCAAAGAGTGACTCAGCTGTCAAAACTCTCCAAGCACGTGGAATATTTTAAATCTGATCTGCCCATTCAGCCCCCCCTGCTTTGTGCAAAATAAAGGCCTCCAAATAAGCAACAATCTCAACACGATCTTCAATTCATCTTCCCAATCATTTTCTCACTGCAGATACTTAAATCAGTTAAAGGAAGATGACAGCCTTTGTAGACAAGCTCAGACCTCAGGAACTTTCTACCTCTTTCACAATCTCTCCCCCTTCCTGCAGAAAGTTGGGAAGAAATATGTGGTACCACAGCTGAGTGCAGCAGGTAAGAAAGGAATCAGTGCATCCAGAAAGAAACACCTGGTGGATCACACAGCTGAAATGAAACAGAGACACACACATGGTATCAGCCTGATCTGTTCTGAGGTGATCAGGTTGAAATCTTTGGGACTGTGCCTTTTGAAGAGAGAGGGCTGGCAGAAAAACAAGGTCTTACTGAACAACGTCTTTTTGGTGTAATGTAGGAAAAGTTTTCTTTGAGAGAAAGGTGTTGTTGGCTGGTGCAGGACAAAACCAATGGACAGCTGCTCCCCAGGCATTACAACATTGGGACCCTTAGCCTGACATTATCTAAACTTCCTACAGCTTAGGAGCAAAGCCAGATTTTAGGTTTCTACCTGTGCAGGATCACTTGTCTGGTCCCCTTTCACACATGAGCCAAGATTGCCTGTGCCTTGAAGATCCAGAGAGCACCAGAGATGAATCCAGAGAGCAAATCCAGAGATGGATTTGCTTTCATCACAGCTTTCTCTTCCCCTTTCAGAGATGTCTCACAGCTTTCTCTGTCCCTTTCCCTGCTGTTCAGAGACGAGGCAGATTCTGGAGAGGCTGCAGGAGGCCGAGCAGTGGATGGAGAAGTCGGTGCTGATCGGATGCTCGGACGAGCACAGACCGCGCTTCGCACTGGATTTAGGTTGGGATGGCTCCTCTTCCACCTGTGCCAGCACCAGTTTGGTGCTCTGGGATGAAGGAGATCCCTAATCCTTGGGAGAACCTGTCCTGCCAAGGAGGGCTGGGTTGGGTCTCTGTTGGCTGTTGCCAGTGTCCAGGTCATGGCCATGGACTGCACTGCTGCTCCTGTGCCTGTGTGTAGGAAAGGTGGGCTGGGGGAGGCCACTCACATTTGGGAATGCTACCCTTGATGTGGCTCACTTCCATGGGAACTCCCAGAAACTATATTGGAACAGCAAAGGGCATACAATTGGAATAGTAGCAATAATAACTGAAATTTATGAGATCAAATTTTCTTTTTTTCTTTTTTTTTCCTTGAACAGGAGCCTTGGATAAGTCAGTCATTGAGTCAGAACTGCAGGGATCATTTACTGACCTACGAAAGGCTCTCTTTGTAGTGGATGGGAAGGATTCTCCTTTGCTGGCTTCGGTATTGGACAGGGCTTTTTACTTTAGGAAGCTGTGATCTCTGACATCAACCCTTCTCCCACATTGTTTTATGATCTAATATTGTAGAAGTACCTACTGCACATGTTCAGGAACCTAGATATAGACACACTATAACTTACAACAGTTTTCCCAAATTTGTGGTCCCAAAAGGAAGATGCAAGGGGAAGAGAAACAGAAAAGTGACTTAAAAATGACTGCAGTAATTTATGCCATTTAGCTGAAATGTGCTAAAAATCACAGCAATCCCAGTTTGTCCTCAGCTCAACAACTATCACAGCAAACTGGGTATCACAAACTTACACATCTTCTCTCAGAGCTGCTCTTTAAAAACCTCTCCCTTGTAAGCTGGTGCTCTGCAGATGCCCTGTGTTTGGAAGGCCTAAGAAAAGGCCTGTGTGTGAAACTCAGCTGTCCTGACCCATAAGGAGAAATAGCTCATGTTTCCTTCCCTGCTCTAGAATGTTTGTGATGCCTGGATTATTTTTCAAGAAGATATTCAGGGACTCTTTAGAATAGTCCAGTTCCCAATACAACTCCCATTATGTCCCAATCAACAACAGCTCTTACCCACCTCCCCCCCAAACATATCCAAATTTAGAAGCAGCAAACATGGACTGCAGAACCCGACACTTTTCAAAGCATTGCCCGTACTTCATTCACCTTTCTGAGACTTCCAAAGACAATCAGAGTTTATCCCCATGATTGCATTATTCAGGGAGACTGCTCTGAATTATTTCTTCCCCTTGGATGTGTGTATATATATATATAAATGAGGTTTGTGCTCCTCTGTGTTGGCAGGCCCAGTCCCTCCTGCGGTGGCACGATTCCCACCAGTACTGCAGCAAAACTGGGCAGCCCACTGAGAAGAACCCAGCTGGCAGCAAACGTGTCTGCCACGCCAGTGGAGTCACCTACTACCCACAGGTGAGCACCTGGCAGCACAGGGGAGGGACACAGGGACAGGAGGGCAGCGCTGCTGCCTCACCCCGGGGGGAAGCAGGAAAAGGGATTTGTGCCTGGCTGGGTACTTTTAGTAGTCAGTGACCCTCAACCAGCCAGGAAAAGCAAAAATTTGCACTTACTTGTTTTGTCTGAAGCCCTTGTTTTGCCTCGTGGTGCTCGTGGCAGGTGTCTCCAGTGGTCATCACCCTGGTGTCCGACGGGAGCCGCTGCCTCCTGGCCCGACAGCCCTCCTTCCCCCCGGGGATGTTCACAGCTCTGTCAGGCTTCTGTGACATGGGTGAGTGGCTTCTGATCCAGCACAGTGGCCCTAGGCATGCAGGGTGTGGGGACATCTATTGGAATAAATCATGCACACTCCATTTTCTTCATGGTGGAAAAAGCCCCTTCTTTATTCACATATTCACTCGTTTTTATACAGTGTTACAGACCCCACGTGTGACTCCAATTGGTCAGTAGTTTTCTTGCCAATTACTTTATTGGTAATTAACAAGTTGTTACCCTCATTTAAACCCCTGGTATGTATGTGTAGGAAAAGTTGTTTGTGAGAGATAGTTTTCATTTTTCTATCTAAAGGTGCAAAAACAGTTTATACAAGTGCAAGTTGCTTTTTACCCAGGAATAGATTGTTATGCTAACAAAGTGCTCACACCAGGATTGCTTTCACATGGGAACTTGCAAAGTGCTGGCTTTGACAAGGCCAGACAGTGACCCCAGGAGAGCAGGCTTGATTCTATGAAGCCTTTCTTTTTGATTTTTCTACCTTACTGCAACAGACATCAGCCAAATCCCTGTTCACAAAGGATGGACACAGAGGTGATCTGTGTCCCCATCCCCAGATGTGTTCCAGGCCAAGCTGGGTAAGCCTTTGAGCAGGCTGGTCTAGCAGAAAGTGTCCATGCTGATGGGAGGGGGTTGGAACTAAATGATCCTTAAAGTCCCTTCGGACCCAAACCAGTCTGTGATTCTGTGATAGCTGGGAAAAAAAACATTAGATCTAAATAGATCAGTGTTTGCATGCACACAGAATTCAAAATAGCTGTTATGTACCTGAAGGGAATGGGAGTTTATAGGTGTCTAGCAGTTGTTCTAGTCCCTGATAGTAAACATAAGCTTTAAATTTTCTGGGTTATAACCCCTGATCCTTTTAAAATCCATTTTGTGGCTCATGCGGTCTGGCTTAGAAGAAAAACTCCAGACCTCTCGTTACAAGAGGGAAAATGGCTTAAAATCGAATTGCTCTGTCCACCATCTGTATGTAGATGGGGCCAAAAATGTCTCTGGTGCCTGTGTTTATCAGAGGTTGATGAATTTAATGGAGCATCCTGCCAGCAAGGGTTTCCAGCTCAGCACAGCTGGAGCTCCTGCGGGTGGGAACCAGCGTGTCCTGCCTTTTCCTGCCCTGAGGCCCGGCTGTGCTTGCCTAACTCTGGCTGCTTCTAGGTGAGAACGTGGAGGAGGCAGTGCGGCGAGAAGTGGCCGAAGAGGTGGGGCTGGAGGTGGAGTCGCTCCGCTACTCGGCTTCCCAGCACTGGCCCTTCCCCAGCAGCTCCTTGATGATAGCCTGCCACGCCCTGGTGGGAGCCCAGCGGGCTGAGGTGAGCGGCTCGGGCTCCCCGAGCTCTTCCACTGCCTGCCTCAGGCAGCAAAATCTCCTTCAG
>WBNO01030583.1:0-15597 GCA_013400575.1 Peucedramus taeniatus
CTCTCAGTATGTTGACCAGACAGAGTTGGAGAAGTATGATGGTGTGAATGCTGGCAAATACACACTTGGGATAGACCAGTCAAAGATGGGGTTCTGCTCTGACCTGTGAGTCGTTAAAACCAAAGATCACAGAGAGAGACTCTCTAACTAGTTAAAGTTAGAAAGGGGTATGTTTATTAACATCAGCGGGTGGTCATGGGAGTTGTCTCTGAAAAGTGCGACCGTGCCATACAAGGTTCTTCGCCCTGTATTTATTTCCTGAGATCTTACATACAATACATATGCATAACCCCAGCACCTCCCATCCCTGCTCTGTATTAAAATGAGGTTATTAGTCCTTCACGCATGCACAATTCTTCTCTTGAATTGGGTTGGTGGTCTCGAATTGGGTTAGTGATCTTAAGGGATGAAGTCAGGAATGTCTTCATCAGGTCTCTGTGACTCTCTGGCATGATCCAAGGTCCCCTCCTTCGTGATTGGTTGACATAAAGCCCAGGTGCTAGTCATTGCTCTACGGGTTTCAATATGTTCTTATAATGGTTCACTTACTCCACTTCCTTCTATAAACGAGCTCATAATGGCAAACAATATAACAATTAGCTCTAGCTTAAGCATCTAATAATCATTAACCTATCGTCTGCCTATCTAACTTACATCCTGATCAATATGAATTGCTTCTAACCCTCAGCTGAAATCTTAACTCTTTAAAATCATGATTCACTGGGAGGATATAAATTCTCTCTGACTGTTGTTCAGAAGCTCATGGAGAGGAACAGCCTTTCCTATGATTGTACTGGGAGATTAGAAGTTGGAACAGAGACAATAATTGATAAATCAAAATCTGTAAAGATCATCCTGATGCAGCTTTTCAAAGAATCTGGTAATATTGATGCCATTTGGTTTTTGTCTTTTTTTTTTTCTATGTTCACTGTATTCTTTGCACATATATTTGTAACTCCGTAGCCTATTGTATTAGTGATTCGTTTTCCCAGTAATTTTCCATGGCCTTTCCCTAGGCAGAAAGACAAAACAAATTCCATAGCTCCAAGTCCTGGAGGGGTACAAGGCCCCTATGCTACCTTGGTTCTTCCTGGGAACTAAGGCTGAGAACAACTCTTCGAGATGGATTTTCATGGACAAAATATAGCTAGTGCCCAGGGGAGTGCTCCAGAGAAGGGGCTTGACCTGGGGGAGAATTGCCTCCCCACTTGTGCTCCTAATTGGTGCTTTTTATCAATTATGATAATTTCCTAAAACCTATAAAAATGTACTCACCCCTGGGGGAGGGGTGGGCTTTTGTGGACATCTTTAGATAACTGCCCCTGAAGGCCTTCAAATAAAGATCTGCTCTTATATTACCTCTATGGTAGTCACATACCCTCTGAACAAAGAGAGACACAGACCTTCCCAGATTTTCATGGGGAAGGCTGTGAGAAAGCTCAGAAAAGAGAATGAAAACAAGTCTTATCTTCATTTGCTGCATCTGTTGTTTGGCACATGTGGAATGTGTTATGGAGATTGTTTACGAGAAGGGATATCTTAATTGGACACCAGTGATCATAGTTTTGATTGATTAACCAATTAGGTCAAAGCTGTGTCGGGACTGTCTGAAGGACTCATGGATTTTTCTTCTGGTATAGTATAGTATTAGTGTAGCAATATAATATAATATAATATAGCTTAATAAAGCAATTGTCCAGCCTTCTGAAATCACGAACTCAATGCTAATTATTCCCCGTTCGGAGGTTCATCTGAAACAATATACCTCTTTACTAAAATTATCGTGAGTTTCATTCCCAGGTTGGGAAAATGGCAACAATATGGATGTAGAAGGAATTGACACTATGAATACATGCTATGGAGGCACTGCTGCTCTTTTTAATGCTATGAATTGGATTGTGTCCATTTCTTAGGATGGTAAGTTCAGGGGTTTTTTTTGTGGTGGTTATTTCTTTTTAAAAGTTGCATCGATCTCTGGTTTTGAGTAGTCTGTCTTGCAATTACATAATTTGTGTTTAACCATGTAAAACCCAGTGGGTAAGCTCTTCTATGCTTCTGAAGTATTTTCCTTAAATGCTCTGGGCATTTTTCACCAGTTCAGTTACATGCAAAAAATGAGGTGGATAATCATCAGTGCTCTTTTTCTGTAAATTTTGATGGCTGCCAAGATTGAAGAGCCCCTTAATTCTGGAGTCATCTCCTCTATAACTGAAGTCTAAAAATTGCTGATGGATATTAAAACATGCTAGGTTCTTAGCTACTTTTCTTATTTCTGTGTTTTTCACAAGACGTTATGTACTTGTTACTGGAGAGATAGCTGTGCATGCCACTGTAAATGCCAGGCCAACATGTGGAGCTGGTGCTGTTGCTATGCTAGTTGGTCCAAATGCTCCCTTAAGTTCTGAGAGAGGTTAGTCCTGTGAGAAAATGGATACCATTCAGCCAGATACTGTATCTCTTCTGAAGCCCATCCCCCGGTTTTGTGGATTGTTGGAGGGCTGGATTAACTCCCACTAATATTAGAAATTGTACTTTGTCTCCTCTTGTTCTGAGCTGACTTAGCCAAGTCCTGTTATAGGAAGCAGAAAGAAACAACTAAAGATGCTTCTGTTTTTTTCTTGGGAATTCTCCAATGAAATTGACAGTGGATTAGAGATGAATAACAGCACTCTACTTTTAAGATGAAATTATGAAAATCATTTGTTACTTGTTTGTCATGCTCAGTCTTACTGTGCTTGAGTAACAGGTGATTGAGAACTGTGAAACATTACCTTAAAAGGGCCTGAAGTGCTATGAAAACCTGCTTGACCGAGACCTTATATTACTTGTTTTCCATGTGTTAAGCAATGTATTCAAACTGACTCAAAGTAACTGAATGCTTCTCAGTTTCTGTCAATTTCTCTCCATCAGGGTTGTGTGGAACCCACTTGCAGCATGACATCTATAAACCAGTTATGGTCTCAATATCCTGTAGTTGATGGTAAACTACCTGTACATTGTTATACTGTCTATTGCAACAAAATCCACGCTCAGTGGCAAAAGGGTATGTAGCTTCACCCTGATATTGCAAGATCTGGTAAATATTGGAATGTGTAGCTACACAGACAATGTATTTTTAAGTTTTGGCATCCAATCTAAACACTAGTACATGGTCCCTTTCTTTGTGTTTGTGTGTTCTGAGACAATTGAAATGTTTGTGCTCTCCCATAAAGAAATTAATTATTTCTGTTCTGGTACAGCTAAGTACCTGATAGTCACTAAGCAGAAGCCTCTACAGGCTCTTGTTGGTGTAATGTATAATATCTGAAGTATGTTGTTTCCTCCTCTACCAAGGCTCTTAAGGTATTGAGGTTAATATTTACATGATGCATAAGAGTGAAGTAATGACGCCTTTTGGGGGTCCTGTTTGGCCAGCTCTGGACCCCTGGCTTCGTTACCTCAAGGACAAAAACAAAAGACTCGAGGTGCTCTTCTCCTCAGGACGATCGTCCCACTTTATTTGTGGAAGCACTCCAGGGAAGTCCAAGGAAGGCCAAGAGGATCAGAGGAAAAAGAGGCCGATTGTGTGATGGGAGATTTTAAACCCGAGGAATGGGGGGCGGAGGAGAGGGACTACAGCCAGTGGGATGCAAGTGATGGGAGGGGCGAGTGGAAGGATTGACCCAGGGAGAAACCACCACCAGGACTTTGGGGGAGAGGGGAGGACCATGTGATATGAGAGGGGAACCACATGGAAGGAGAACAAACCATGTGATATAGTGGAAAATACCAAACCCAGTGCAAAACAGCAACTAAAGAAACTACTTAGTGCAATACAAGATAAGAGTACTGTTTTTTGGGGTTTTTTTACCCCCATATGTTTAGAAATTGGTTCATCTTTATTAAGAAGCATCATTTGGAAGATTAGATAGTGGGAAGTCTTAAAGGTGCAGGCTGTCCCTGTGTGCTGAAAGACGAGCTGGCAGGGTAGACTACTGGCCTGGCTGAACAGGGAGTGTGGCAGTGGGGTTTTAAAGTTTATCTGTTTAAAAAATTGTTTAAAATGTTGTAATGGGTTGTTCCTATTTGCCCCTGTTCAGTTTTCCTAATAGTTTCTCCCTAAAGTCAGTCCNGCCCCTGCCACCTCTTCGAGCCGCTACACTGTGGCACCTGTATCACTCCCTTCACAGGGAGGAATAAAGCAGTTCGGAGACGCAAGCAAGGGGTCCTTCCTTTTTTCCTTTGCCTCAATCTGTCAACGTGGGTCCATACTTATCGGCTGCTTCTGTCAGTACAGGACCTCAGCTTGTGGCCGAACCGCTACCCTCTGCCTGCCGGTGGCTGAGGCGGGGAGCGGCCACTCGTGACGCGTGCCGAGGGGAAAGGGGGTTGGAGCTTGCTGGTGACCAGCATCACCCCCTCCTCCTGCGACTGATGCGTGGTGTCAAGGGAGCATTGGCTTGAACTGGGGGGTAAAAAAAAAAGCGCTTACAACCTTTGGAAGAAGGGACAGGCAGTTCAGGAAGAATACAAGGTTGTTATGAGGTCATGTCGAGAGAAAATTTTAAATACATCAATAACAAAAGGAGGGCCAAGGAAAATCTCCATCCCTTGTTGGATGCACAGGAGAACATTGTCACCAAGGATAAGGAAAAGGTTGTGGTGCTTAACAACTTCTTTGCCTCAGTCTTTAACAGAAAGACCGGTTATCCTCAGGGCAACTAGCCTCTGTGCTGGTAGACAGGGATGGGGAGCAGAATAGACCCCCTGCAATCCAGGAGGAGGCAGTTGATGACTTCCTGAGCCACTTAGACACTCATAAGTCTATGGGGCCAGGTGGGATTCACCAGAGGGCACTGAGGGAGATGGTAGAAGAGGTCGCAAAGCCACTGTCCATCATTTACCAGCAGTCCTAGCCAATTGAGGAAGTCCCATGTGACTGGCGAAGCCGATGTGACACCCACACACAAGAAGGGCTGGAAGGAGGATTCAGGGAACAAGTCCTGTCAGCCTGACCTCAGTACCTGGGAAGGTTATGGAGTGGATCATTTTGAGTGCAATCATGTGGCATGTGCAGAACAACCAGGGGATCAAGCCCAGCCAGCAGGGGTTGAGGAAAAGCAGGTCCTGCTTGACCAACCTGATCTCCTTTTATGGCCAGGTGACCTGCCTGGTGTGTGAGGAAAAGACTGTGGATGTGTCTACCTGGACTTCTGTAAAGCCTTTGACACTGTCTTCCACAGCATCTCCTGGAAAAGCTGGCAGTCCATGGTTTGGATGGGTACTCTCTTGGTTGGATTAAGAACTGTCTGGAAGGCCAGGCCCAGAGAGTGGTGGGGAATGATGTCACATTCAGTTGGCAGCTGGTCACCAGTGGGGTTCCCCAGGCTTTAGTACTGTGTCCAGTCCTGTTTAATATCTTCACTGATGACCTGGACAAAGGGATCAAGTGCACTCTCAGCAAGTTTGCAGAGAGTACCAAGTTGGGTGGGAGTGTTGATCTGCTGGATGGTAGGAAGGCTCTGCAGAGGGATTTGGACAGGCTGGAGCAATGGACTGAGAACAACGATATGAGGTTCAACAAGGCCAAGGATTAGGGAAGTGATTGTCCCTCTATATTTGGTACTGGTCAATGTCCATTTCTGGGCCACTCACTGCAAGACATTACGTGCTGGAGCAAGTCCAGTGAAAGGCAATGGAGCTGAGGAAGGGTCTGGAGCACAGAGAGTGGCTGAGGAAGCTGGTGGGGCTCAGCCTGGAGAAAAGAAGGCTTGGGGCGACCTTCTCACTCTCTTCAACTCCCTGACAGGAGGGTGTAGCCAGGTGAGGGTCAGGCTCTGTTCCCAGGGAACCAGAGGCAGGACAAGAGGAAATGGTCTAAAACTGCACAAGGGGAGGTTCAGATTGGACATCAGGAGCAATTTCTTTATGAAAAGGACGGTCAGGCATTGGAAGAGACTACCCAGGAAGATGGTTGGGTCACCATCCCTAGAGGTGTTCAAAGAATGGCTGGGCATGTGTCCTGGGGTGACTTTATAATGCTGTATTGTATTTGTATCCCCATCCGTCTGTTCAGCCCAGCAATAAGTTCTGCACCTTTAAAACTAGATCTGAGAGAGAAGAGGGGGAGAAAGAGAACTGGTGGAATGTCTGAGGTGCTGTATTCAAAACATAGAGATAAGAGTGCAGCTCTCTCGTGGCATGCGGTGGTGCTTTCAGAGTTCTCGGCTTTTGCAGAGAGAAACAGGGAGTTTTTCTTTGCTTTTTTCACTGGTTTTCCTCATTAGCTATGGCAAGAAAGGTTTTCACTGGACTGTGCCTTCTTTTTCTGGGACTGTTCAGCTTCTCTCTGGTCCAGGATGTCAGGAGAATTGCCTGGGGTCCCCCCAAGCTGCATGCCAGGCCTGGCACACGGGGCCTGAACCCCGGAGAGACTGAGAGACTGAGCCACACCCACAGAAGGACTTTTTCTGAATTTGCCATCTCTTCAGAACAACAAGAGGTTTCATTGTTTAATATTATTAATTTTTTCATGTTTGTGAGTACTTTGCTTGTTAAATAAACAGTTTTTTCCACTTTTCTCGAAGGAGATTTAACTCCCAAACCAGTTGGGGGCAGGGCCACTTGAATTTACTTTCTAGAGGAGACTCCTTCTGAGGTTTCCTCCCAAAATGTGCCCTAAACCAGGACAGCATGGCACTCAGTGCTCTGGTGTGGTTGTCAAGGTGGGGATCAGCCAAAGGTTGGACTCGATTTTAGAGGTATTTTCCAACTTTAATAATTTTATAATTCTATGAAGTTGTAGTGGGTTGGCTCTGGTCAGATGCCAGGCACCCACCAAAGCCCCTCACTCATTCCCCCTTGCAGCTTGACAGGGGAGAGGAAATTTGACAAAGGGTTCATGAGTCAAAATGAAGACCAAAAGAGAGATCACTCATCAAATACCATCACGGGCAAAACAGGCTCAACATAAAGATATGCATTGAATTTGTTACACTAACAAAGTCAGAACAGGATAGTGAGAAGTAAAATAAGACCCTTAAAAACACCTTCCCCTTACCCCTCCCTCCTTCCTAGCTCTACCTCCTACCCTAGTGATGCAAGGAGACAAGGAATAAAGGTTATGGTTGTTTCATCACCCATGGTGTCTCCCGCTGTTCAGGGAGAGGAGTCGTTCCCCTGCTGTACCATGGGATCCCTCCCATGGGAGACAGTTCTCCACAAACTTCTCGGATGTGAGTCCGTCTCACGAGTAACAGCCCTCTGTGAACTGCTGCAGCATGAGTCCATCCCACAGGCAACAGTCCTCCTCAAACTGTTGCACTGAGAGTCACTCTTCCATGGGGCAGTCCTTCAAGGACAGGCTGTTCCTGCATGGGCTCCTCATGCCTTGGGTCTTCCACAGGGTCACAGCCTCCTCTTGGGCATCCAACTCCTCTGGCGTGGGTCTCCTCCATGGGCTTCACGTGGACCTCTGCATTCCTGTGGGTCTCCATGGGCTGCAGGGGGACAGCCTGCTTCACCATGGTCTTCACCACAGGCTGCAGAGGAATCTCTGCTCTGGTGCCTGGAGCACCTCCTCTCCCTCCTTCTTCACTGACCTTGGTGTCTGCATAGCTGTTCTTCTCACATGTTCTCCCTCTGTTCTTCTCTGGTCACAATTACAACTGCCCAACAACTTTGTTTTGTTTTTCATTTCTTCTTAAATATGTTATCACAGAGGCATTACTATTTCTAATTTGCCTAGCCTTGGCCAGTGACGCGTCCATCTTTGGAGCCACCATTGATTGGCTCTTCCAGACATGGAGGAAGCTTCCAGCAGCTTCTCCCAGAAGCCACCCCTGTAGCCCCCCCCACTACCAAAACCAGGCCATGCAAACCCAATACAGAAATAGACTATTTCTTATTTCAAAATGCTGTGCAGAAATACTGAGATTCTCTTATGCTTATAAGTTTTTCTAGAAGAAAAAGGGCAAATATTGCTAGCTGGTACACAAGATCAGTAAGAAACTCTTTTGAATAGAAGTAGCAGCAGTGCGTTAAATGAACTTGCCAATTAGTCCTACAGTTGTCTTTTGTATGCTGATGCGTTATGATGACTCATATCCTGCCATATCCCTATTTTATTTTATTACTTGATGTAAATATTAAATTTAAGTCTTAACACAACATTTCTGCCACTTTCAGAGGGGACAGACAGACATTTCACTTTAAATGACTTTGTATTCATGATCTTTCATTCACTGTACTGTAAACCGGTACAGAAATCTGTGGCTAGACAATTGCTGAATGATTTTCTCAGGGACCAGAACCCAGAAACATCAAATGGTGTTTTCAGTGGTTTGGAAGCTTTCAGATAAGAAGGGCTGCTGTCTTCCTTATTATTCAGGTAGTCTTGTTTTCTTAAGCATCCAAAGTAGTTTTTCTTTGCTGTCATTTTAATAACTTTCTAAACTGTTTTTTAATAGGGATGTAAAACTTGAAGATAACATATTTTGACAGCGATGTGGAAAAAGCTTTTATGAAAGCCAGTGCAGAGCTCTCCAATCAGAAAACCAGAGCTTCCTTATTTGTATCTAATCAGAATGGAAATATGTATACTCCTTCAGTCTATGGTTGCCTTGCCTCTTTTTTAGCTCAGTAAGCATAAAATTGGAAAGTCATAGCTTTTTATAAGTAAGCACATAAAAAGATTTCTTTTTAGACAGTCTTTTGTAAAAGCACCATCTAGCAAACCTTTTCATACTAGATTGGTTTAAATAGCAAGACTAAAATTAGAAAATTATTGCATATACAATCATGTCAAGTGGCAAGCAGATTCAAAACTTCTGTCAGAAGCCAATATCAAACAGCAATTAGAATCTTGTTTGTAAGATGGTGTATCTTTTCCCAGTCTCAGCATGTATACACCTCCAAACACACAAGTAGAAAAGAGAATCTGAATACCTTCGATGTTTCAGTATAAACATAAAATCCCAGAATGGCTTGGGTTGAAAGGGACGTTAAAGGTCATCTCATTCCACTCCCCTGCCATGGGCAGGGACACCTTCTACTAGACCAGGTTGCTCCAAGCCCTGTCCAACCTTGCCTTGGACACTTCTCGGGATGAGGCAGCCACAGTTTCTCTGGGCAACCTGTGTCAGGACCTTACCACCCTTACCAGGAAGAATTTCTTCCTTATATCCCATCTAATCCTGCCCTCAGTCTAAAATTGTTATCCCATGTCCTAACACTATACTCCCTGATAACAAGTCCCTCTTTAGCCTTCATGTTGGCCCCCTTTGGTGCTGGAAGGCTGCTATAATATTACCCTGGAGCCTTTTCTTTTTAAGGCTGAACAGCCCCAACTCTCTCAGCCTGTCTTCTGCCCTGTGATCAACTTAGTGGCCTCTGGACTTGTTCCAACAGCTCTGTGTCCTTGTGGTGAGATCCCAGAGCTGGAGGGAGCACTGCAGGTGGGGTCTCACCTGAGCAGGACAGAATTCCCCCCTCCCCTTCTGCCCACTCTGCTTTTAACAGCCCAACACAGGGGGTTTCTGGGTATAAGTACATGTGGCCAGGGCATGTTCAGCCTCTCACGTACCAGCACCCTCAAGTCCTGTGGTGAATTTACTGGGTGGTGGTCTGGGTTTTGGTTTGTTTTTTTTTTTTTTGCTTTTTGTTTTTTTTATTTGTTTGGTTTGGGTTTTTTTTCCCTCTCTCTATTCAATGACAGGCTCTTATAAAATCGTGTTTAAGTTTTTAGGTCACTGAAAAATGACCTAAAATAAAAAATTAAAATTAAAAAAAAATTAGTTAATAATACTCTGGGCATTTTTTTCTCTTTTGCTTAGGTAGCTTTGAAAATCATCATGTAACAGCAGTGTTTCAAATCCTATGTTTACAAGTCATCACTGATGCCTTTTGCTCACTAAATGTGTACTGTGGTCAATATAATTTTGCTGGCTGCTTTTTCTAACCTATCTGTGCTTTCTAGGTATTTAAAATTGGCACCTTGGCTCAATTATCACTTTAAGCAACTGTGCCTAATTTGCATGTACTCTCCAGAACAGCTTGCAGGACAAAGAGTTAGTGTGTTCTCATATGGCTCTGGTTTTGCTGCTACCCTGTATTCCATCAGGGTCACACAGGATGCCACTCCTGGTGAGTGAAAGGAAGAGATAACTTACTCCCTTGTACATCTTACCTCTAAATGTATTGTTATGTACACCAGCATAAGTAAATCTCTATTCTTAGCGACAGTAGTGTAAAACTGAAGATATTCCAGCTCCAGAGAATGTTTTAAGTTTCTCTTTGAGCAAATAGATAATATTCTTCAGATGCATTAAGTGTTTTGCTTGAGTAATTGTGAATACCTTTAAATGACTGAAACTTTAGCTTCTCTAATGCAAAATATTTTGAATGGTCTTGAAATGCTAACATGATAGTTTGCAGTTCTCAGCACTGGTGCTACCTTAGATGATTGTTTTATATTGTAGGTTCTGCACTGGACAAAATAACTGCTAGCCTTTCTGATCTTAAAACAAGACTTGACTCGAGGAAATGCATTGCACCTCATGTCTTTGCTGAAAATGTGAACATTAGACAAGAAACACATAATTTGTGTAAGAAAATTATAAATGATTCTTAGTCCTACAACAAAATACCTATGGCTTAATTTGCATGACTTTAAATGAGTCTCTTTCTACTTTGGAATAGCTTGTAAAGTGCTTTCTTATATGTTGTGTTTATTGTCCTTGTATGGTTGAAAGGAAAATGCAGACTTGTTTTTTCTTACTACTTCCAAACTGTAAAGGCCTGTGCTGTGTAAAACTCACACCCTGAACCAACTAACAATATGCTATTGGCTTTTTTACAGACAACTATATTCCACAGTGTTCAGTAGAAGATCTCTTCGAGGGAACATGGTACCTTGTTCTTGTGGATGCAAAACACAGAAGAACTTATGCACGGCACCCACTGATGGGTGATGGGTGAAGTTGTCCACCCAGGTGGTGGTCATGAGGTGAACACTCAGCTCTCTTTTTAGTTTGATATAAATGATAAAACAGTTTATTTTTTTTTTCTTAGCACAGGTATTTATGTTAAATGAGGAAGTGGTTTAACAAGTTATATCAAGTACTTTGCTAAATATGCACAAGTCAGAGGTAAAAAAAAAATGAGCGTGGTATTTTAAAAAATATATTTCATCATAAGAAGAGTAAAACTGCACAAGAATGAAACAAGAATGAGCTGGCTCTTTTCACATAATTCTTTTGCATGAAGCATGAGTGATTTAAATGACTTAAGGCCAAGCAATCCAGTGTAGCATGAATATTGTTTGAGAGTTGGACTAGCCACAAAGTATGAATGTTTGTAAACTAGAAAACCATATTTAATGCTTTTTTGTTTTTTCCCCTTTCTTAGCCGATTCCAAGCCCGGCCAAGAAAGTGCCACGAATCCCCGAAATAACAGAATCTGAAGGTGCTACTGTTGTAATTTCCAGTGGGGATCATTGATACTTCTGAGGTAGGGAATGAAAAAAAGATATGAGGGTCGGGTGAGAGAGAGGATTGCAGCAGTACTGAAATTTCAGTGTACAGTAGTACTTTACTGGAGCATGCAAAAACAAATACGAATAAATATAAGTAAAAAAATAACAGTTTACCAAAAAAATCAAATAGCAACAGGCAAAAAAATAACAGTAATAGTCACTAGTTAAAAAGTTGCTGAAATCCTGCAGACTTCCTGGGAACAAAGGGAAACTCAAAATGGTGGAGTAATCAAGATGGCGCCCTCCCCAGCTGATCACATGTAGGGACACCAAGAGAAAAATGGTGGCAGCCTTTCAACCCCTCATATCTCCAGTGGCAGCAGCTCTGTCAGTGAAGGTGGCTGGCACACTCCAGCAGCTGGTGCTCAGTCAAGGGCTAGAACTCATGGAAGAACTTCACCTTCCTCTCAGCAGGAGATGGCAAGGCAGCTGGCTAGGGCAACTCTGACTTCGCGCTTTGGCCAGGTGCTGCTGGCGGACTGGGGTGACCGCATGGAATGGGGCCACTCCACTCCTCTCAACGTGATGCTGCGGCTGCAGACAGGTGTTACAAAATTCATTCTGAAACAGTTTTTGATCGTGAAATGCAGCTTCTTGGGTTGCTACTGTTTCCAGTGGAGCCAAGAGGCAAGTGAGCCCTGCTTGAGCGATTCTGACTTTTGAAAGGACCAGCAACCCCCCTTGCCCCATGGTTCTGTTTTCGGCTGCAGGGTATTAAAAATACAATAACAATTTTGGGCACAGATAGATATGGAATACAGTAACATTTTGAGTTACCCAGGACTTAAGTGTTTTCAGATGGAAACTGTTTATAGTAGAGGTATTCATTCCCAGTTTATGAAATACAATTAATCTTATTTCTGTTTCATGAAAGATAGTATTGTTTTATCCCATCACAAGAATTGTGAAAGGGTATTGGTTCTTGCTTTGTACTTACCTGAGCCTCTCTGAGTCAGGTTTCCTATGCGTGGCTTTTCAGTCATTCTGTTGCTCATTTATATTAATTATCCCTTTTGAAGTCAACTGATCATCTCATCAGTCCCAATAATAGATAAGGTGTCCCTGCCCTTAATTTTGAAACTGCTAGTTGTATCTCTCTAAGCCTTGTATTGGCTTATCTGCATTAACAAAAGTATAGGCTCTTCCTCTTAAGCATTTCAACTGCCTGGACAGCTATTGTATTCTTCCACCACTGGTATTGGAGCTGATGATATTGAAAATTAAAATATAAAATATCTTATTAAAGATGAAGGTAGGAGCATCTTGATGATGCTCAGAACAAGTGGAAGTGTCAGGCTACCTGATTTTTAACTTGCAATGGTCAAGAGTATCAATCAACTTTGTGCTGTTGAAAGTAGTATGGCAAAAGTACAAGCCTGTGTAGTGCTTAGTATATAAGTATTGTTATTGATAGTACTCAATATGCTGTGATACCTAGTGCTAAAGCAAGAATTTTAAACTACATGAATTTTAGAGTATGTTTATATCTTTCATTTTGGAAGTGCAATGAGAGTCCAAGCAGTTTTAGACTGTCAGAATTGTACAAGTAATGGAAGGTGTGAGCAGGCTAGTACATGGTAGCTCAACCAGCTATGCACTGGAAATTGCAACTGCACATGCAGGGTTAAAAACATAACATGCTTTTCTGAATTGAGACAAATTTGGAACAATGGTCAACAACACTGCTGATTCTTAAAAAAGAAAAAAAAAAGTCTCTAATATATACTTTATCACATTTAATTTGCTGAACAAGTTTAAGAGAAGAATTAGCAATTGTTCAGTTTGTCTGGTTTCTGCTTAAATTTAGGTCTCTGCAAAATCTGTCCTGATTTGCAGTGGTAAAGTTGTGTCAAAGTAAAACTTTTAAAGAAATGAGCTGTTAGGCCTTGTGGCAGTGGGGTTAGAAAGTTTTAACTGTTTAGAAACGTATCTAAAATGTTATAATGGTTTGTTCCCTGTTCACCCCTGTTCAGTCCCTCATAATGATCCCTCCCAAGAGCCTTCTCAGTTTTTCCACATTCATATCTCAAACCCAGCCCAGCAAAACTGTCTGTTTATGCCAGGTCACACCCACAACCGAGAACATTCATTGCCAGTTATGATTTTCCCTCTGAATTATTGTCTTCACCCCCTGAAACCCCCCTCCCAGCTAGCCCCGATTCGCTGCCGAACTGCCCCACGGGCGGAGCGGGGCCGCGCACGGGATGGGAAGCCTGGGTTTTAAAAGGGGTTCACTCGCCTTTGTCCTCGGCTTTTCCCGCGTGGTCGTTCAGGCTGCAGTCCCCCCCCACTCTGGACAGCGGCAGCGCGCTGCCAACCCGGCGTTACACCATGTCCCAGCCCGGGCCGGCTCCGCTCTGAGTCAGTGGCAGTGCTGCTGCCTCCCCTGCTGCGTCAGCAAACCGTGCTGCACCGCCGGAGCCGGCATGAGCCTGAGTCCACCGCGTCTGCCTGCTCCGTCACTGCGGCGATGACGGAGCCAATCCTCCCCACTCCGCGGCAGTCCTGACAAGCTGCGCTGAGCCCCGCGCGGAGCCCACCACTCCTGCCGGGCTCCCACTGCTTCTCTAGATGGCGTGCGCCTCCGCTCCACCCCGACACCATCTCGGACAGCTGGAGCCTGCTCGTCCCATTCCTCCATGATCCCAGCGAGACGGCAGTGAGCCGAGCAAGCAGCGGCGACCTCCCGCTGCCACCCTGACACCAGACCACATCACAGCTCTTCCCCACAACCACTCTGGACCATCCCACCCCACCCGGACTGCTCCCACCGCTTCCCGCTGCTTCCCCGGTGGTTGCAACTGTAACTAATTCTGCACGGGGCTTCCCTCTCGCGGCAGCACTGCCTGGCAACACCCACCGGGTCGACGCAACCCCGCTCCCGGTGCGGGGAATAAAACATCTTGGAAAACCATGTAAGAGAGCCCTCCCTCCTTTCCTTTATCCCTATCTTCAGCGCGAGTCCACAGACTAGCCATATCAGCTGGTCTTGAACCCGTCGAGTCTGGCCAAAACTGCCACCTCTTTTGCCTGCTGAGGGCAGAGGATTGGGGGGCGGCTATACTTGATGTTCGCCAAGGGGAAGCAGAGGTTGGAGCTAGCCAGCATCTAGATTCGCTCCCCCATCCCGAGACCAAGGCGAGGCGTCAAAGCCTGTATTGAGAATCTCCAAATCATGTTAAGTGCAATACTAGCTGATTTTTAATAAAGATCATATCCACAAATGATCTATTACCTCTTTTACTTGGCTACACCAGGTTTCTGGATGTGTTGGAATACAGTTAATTTTCCTCATAGTAGCTAGTATAGGGCTGTGTTTTGGATTTGTGCTAGGTGGAAACAGTATTGATAATACATAGATGTTTTTGTAATTGCTGAATAGAACTTACACTGAGCCGAGGCCTTTTCTGCTTTTCACAACACCACCAGCGAGGGGGCTGGGGGTCCACAAGGAGCTGGGAGGGGACACAGCTGGGAGAGGTGCACCCAACTGACTAAAAGGGCATGCTCAGTATATAAAGGGGAGGAAGAAGAGAGGGATACATGTTTGGATTGATGGCATTTGTCTGCCCAAGTCCCCGTTCCATGGGATGGGGCCCTGCTCTCCTGGAGGTGGCTGAACACCTGCATGACCATGGGAAGGCGTGACAATATCTTGTTTTGCTTTGCTTGTGTGCATGGTTTTTGTTTTCCCTATTAAACTGTCTTTATCTCAACCCACAAGTTTTCTACCTTTTGCCTTTCCGATTCTCCTCCTTGATTGAAGGAATGAGTGAGTGGCTGTGTTGTGCTTAGTTTCTGGCTAGGGTTAAAACATGACACAGAATATTCAAACATTTTCATATTTTAGTCTCTGGATCTAAATAGAATCAAGATTCTGTCAAATACTGTGTGTGCACAACAACTGTTTTCCAAATGCTGCAATTATAGTGATTTAGACAAGAGACATATGAGGGAGAGGGAGAGCAGTTTCTGGGAAAAGGGAAAACAACTTGACCTAAGGAATGCAGAATGTGCTAAAAGGTAACTAAACCAGTGAGATAAAGAGAAGAAATTGGTTACATGTTGTTGGGGGTTGGATCTG
>WBNO01030584.1:0-37514 GCA_013400575.1 Peucedramus taeniatus
AAATATATGGTGCCCTGTTTTTCAAATATCACACCATTTATCTGGTGCTTTCTGGAAACATTTCAGACAGATGCACAACATACCAAGATGATTGCTACAAAATAGAATATTCTTTATTCCTATCTAAATGAAAAATGATGGCAGCTCTTTCTTTGGAGTAAAATTAATGTTCACCAGCACAGAACATGCAGAAAGATCAAGTCGTAGTCAAATTACAAAGTGAGTGCAAACATAGTGGGAGTTTGCATGAGGGGGGAAAAGGAGGATGAAGGTGATATTTGGCCAAAGTTTATACAAGCCTCATCATCAGTGTTAGACCTGCATAATTACATGCATGTATAATTTTTCGCCTTTTTTTATGCTTTAATTGTCAAGGAAATTTTTGAGATTACTTTTGGGCATACTTAACAAGAAGCATGTCATAGGGTAGAAAAGAGAAACTTTAATGCATTATTAGTCTACTAGTTTCTTTACCATAGTTGATTCTCATTTTTGTGTATTAAAAATCAATACATTAATGCTGGCAATAATTCAACTGAAACATTAACAACTTTGCCTACTTAGGACACAATCAAATAAATAGGCTTAATTGCAGCTATTGATATCAAATGCTTCATGTAAGTAGGCTTAGGAAAAGCCCTGTTATTACTTATTGCAACCATCATTCAGTTCATTTTGGAATGAATTCACAATCCATCCAGCCTGTGGACAAACAGTAAATGGGAAAAAAAAGGTCTAAAAGTTCTGCAAACACTTTCCCCTTATATGCAGTGGTTTTATTTCTTTGCGAAAGACATATCATATTGGAATTTTATCTTAACTTATCTTAATGTGTAAGTTATTTCTTACACAGGACAAAAAATAATAATTTTTTTCTTTAAAAAAAACCAGGCTGTTGTGTTTAGCTCTCATAAACAAGGAGTGAAAGGATGGTGCAGAGTTTTCCCTGTGCTTAACTCAGGTGCGTAAGTGGAGGCCCTTGGTATCCTTAAACCTTTTATGTTGTCAATGGAGAAAGAGAGAAGCTCCCACCAGGGAGTGCTTCAGAGCAAGGATTAATTTTAGTGTTCTGAATTACTCCCTGGGAAAGACCCTTAGAAAAATACAGAGAAGGTCATCAAGGGTGAGCAATGCTTTCTCTACAGGGAATGAGTAAATAAGCTCTTCAACGAAGAGAGAACCAGCTAGGGCAGGAATACAACACAGGCCTATGGAAACATGAAGGGCACTGAAAGGGTGAATGGGGATCAATTTTTATTTGTCCTCTCTGCTTTATAAGTTGGTGACCATCACATAGCAGCTGGCAAGTTCAAAGTACAGACAAAAAGGCAGTTCCTTATCCTGTAGCTGGGGAGAAGTGGAACTCATTGCCATGAGGCACGAATGCTGTGAGAATGTTATATATATTAAAAAGCAGAGTGGACAAGCTGACGGTAGGGAATTATGGTGCAATTTGTGAGACATTGCTATCCCTGTCTCAGGAAGTCCATAAATCAATCTAGACCTTGGAGAATAATCCAGGACTAAAAAACTAAACTTCCCTTTCTCCTTCCCTTGGTACCTATGCCTGGCCATTGCCAAAACCAAGAAGCAGGATGAAAAAACTTCTGGTCAAATTCAGCTTGACTTCCCTCTTCCTAAATCTTACACTATGTCCTTCACAAATTTACTTCCTTGTATAAACAGGAGCATTAAATGCTGAAAGTAGACTTCAGGGTAAATCCTCTGCATGGAAACAGGTAAAACTCTTGAACATGTGAAGACAGAGAACAACTGCAATAAACTCCTAGTGCTAAAAGTTCAGCCTTGAAATATAAGGTGAATGCATTCAATCACACTTTCCTCACAGCAGCCCAGAGACAGCCTGGTGTTCTCTTAGTGAGCTATTTACTATTAGTGGGGAAATATCTGACACCAGGTGTGTTTCAAACAGCATCTCTTGGCTGAGTCAGCACACATATGCTGGTTGATCTCTTCTGGAAGAACTGGAAGAGAGGATGGGATTATTTATCCCATCAGTCTCAGTCCTGGCAAACACAGAGATGGGAAGTATTTACTCTCTGGAAATTATATCTCTTGAGCTTAAACCTGAGATGCCTAGAGAATAAGGGGACAGTTTATGACTCTCAATTTTCCTGTATGGCTAGAATCCAGGCTACAATCTGGATGTAAGTTTAACACTGTCTTTTCTCAGATAAAGTCCAAACTTCAGCAGCCAGAATTTGTCAGAGTAAGAATAACAGTAAATAAAACATTTCACATCTTTAGATTTAAAAGTAGATAAAGGATGAAATTTTAAACAGTGTGTTTGCATACTTTTTTATTTCCTGAAAGGATAATGATAACATATTTTATTTCTCCTGAGGCACTTAATTGATAAAATAATCTCTCAGTTACTTTCTCTTTAGCAAATAGGGCTCTGGTTTGAGACAGCCAACAAGGCTAGATCATGTCTTGAACTCTCTAATTGCTTTGGTACAGCTTTGACTAGTTAAGAATCTGTTGTGATTAATTTTAATTTAGGCACCTGTTTTCACAAATAACTACTGAAATCCATCTCCTGCTGTGGTACCAGTTTGAGCTGCTTACAACTAAAAAACATTTCTCCTAAGTTTTAGAAAAATGGCAGCAATGGTGATTTCTTGACTTGTCAACCAAGATTTTGTAGACTACAAATTAGCACAATAGGCATTTTTTTTTTCCATCTTGCAACTTAGGAATCTATGTCTATTGCAAGTGTCAAGATTTATTTTGAGGCAATTGAGTCCTGTAGTCAGGGGAGGAAAAACTCACCAACAAAATTATGGAAAAACAGGAACTCTGTTGGGTGAAATTTGGAAAAAAAAAGTACTTTCAAGAAATTATAATGTAGTTCTTTCTATAACCACCTATGTTTCAAAAAGATAAAATCTGAAGCTAAAGATAAATTTATGAAACTGTTTATATTAATTTAAAATAGATGTCTAAGGTGGTTGAGGTCTGTTCCAGGAGTGCTTTTATTTTTTGTACTGACTATGGGTGGAGCATAAGTTTTTTAAATTAGATGTATAACTTTTGGGTGGCTGAAGTCAGGGGAGTTCCACTTCAATTTTCCTGTTGCATAGTTTCTTTTTTGGACTCTCTTCAACTGGCTGTACAGACCAGCAAAATTCAGTAATAGTGTCCCAAGGATTTCTTGATCTCATAGCTAAAGAAAAAGACGCTGGATGCTTCCATGGACTTTTAGGCAAAAGCAAGTGAGTGGCAGATACTAAGGGCAGGGATAAGCAAGAATGGGCTTCTTGACAGCAAAAAAAGACAGTAGTATAACATGCTGGAGAAACTATGACCCTGTTTCCATAGGAAGCTGTGGACACACAGTTCATCAAAGATGTTTAATTACCAACAAATTTATTTTATCGCTTGGAGTAGCAGGGACTGAGGAATCTCTTTCTGCTCTAGAGTGTGTTTGGTTCTGCATCTCTAGAAAGTGTTAGGCTTTCCTTGCCACAGTCCCTAGAAGGGAATGTTCACCTGCACCCATTAATGTGTAAATCCACAACTGTGTTGCTCTTAATTCACAGTAAAGTTTCAGTGAATACCTTGGGCATAGGGCCACAAGCCAGTTAACACCATGTGCAAATGGTACCTGGGGATTACAATGGAATTATATCATGACCTGTCACATGTCATCTAATTGGGACAAAATTCTGCCAATTTCAACCAAGGTGGACAGGCCACGTAAACTTACTCTGGAAAATGAACATAAATAAATCATATGGGTTCTATAAATAACCCCTGTCAGGTAGGATGTGTAACCACACCATCATTTAATGTGCGAGCCTTGTTAAAATAAAAAGATGGTTTTCTCCACCTTCCAGTTTACTGGAGATTTAAAGAACAGTTTGAAGAATGTTGACATCAAGAAACAAGCTGAGAAGCTGAGAGAGCAAGCAATGCATATATCTCTGTGTGCTACATATATATATGTAGCACATATATATATATATATATTAAAGTGACAAACATCTGTTTTATGTTTTTCTGCATTAAGGAAAAGTGTTATTAGCATTGCTATACAATATAAGGCCTTTCTGGGACTCTCAGTACTTACAAAAAATTAAATCCTATAAAACCTTTGTTTTGGCCCAGTTCATTAATTTCTGGATTGATGAACTTCAAGAAACAAGCTTCTTTTTAATTACGCAAGATACAAATGAAGTGGTTCTAGCTCTGAGCTAACCATGAATGACGTTAATGTATGGCAAGCAATAATGTGAAGAAGGAACCAACAGTAGAGTAGTACCACATGGACTTTCTCCATGTAGCTCACTCCTTGGAAGCCATAAAATCTGGTTGGTATAACAGAAGTGTTTGTAATTAGAGTTAATGGAGTTAGTTGAGACCACAGGAGGGGGAAAGTAGCTTTGATCCCAGGTGGCCTCATAGCAAGAAGGCTCACAGCAAGGGAGCACTCTGAATTGGAAAATATCAGAGGCATTTGCTGCAAAACCAAGAAGTTACTGCTGGAAAATGCCTGACAATTTACAAGCAGAACTAATTTAGTTTCCCATCTCTATCGCTTCAACTTTCTCTCCAGTCACAACATTCAAAATAAGGATGAGGTTTTTTCTGTGATCTATTTTTTACTGAGAATGCTAATTGATTCTTACAGTTTATAGTGTCTAAGTCACATTGTCTTGATCAGGAAAGAAAAAGGTAGGATGAAGAAAATCTACAAAATCATCCCAGAAAAGGACGCAACAAATTCATTTTTTATTAGTCATATCAAAGTATTGCTTCATAATAGCTGAATTATTCATTGTCAGAGCTTTTGGGGTTTCCCATTGTCACTTACTGAGTGGCCACTTTTGAAAAACCAGTGACATAATACTGTACTTCCTGAAAACCATAGTGAGATTCCAACTAACTAAAAAATGACACTTAGAGACTCTCTATAGTGTGATCATTCATTTGGGACAGAATTTGCAACATTACTTAAGAGATTCAAAATTATTCATTACTTAAAGCTGCTTGTGATTTATGCCAATGAACTAAATAATCACTTCAGATTAAGCAGATAGATTATTTGCAGAATATATTTTTTCGTCAAAAATATTCTTCGAACTGTACTTGCACTTACGTCTGTTTTCATCCTTCCATACTCAATAAATAAATTAATTTAAAAGTCTATCTCAAATATCTTGAGTAAAAACAAAAATAATCAAAAGAAACTACAAATTAAGGAAAAACAAGAGAAAAGTGGGGAGGGAATTTGTCTCCTGCTGATAACTAAGGTTGGAATGAGAACTGCTGAGAGGGAGTGCCTATGCTGTTATTACAAATAACAGAATCTACAATCTGCTTATCATTTCCAGAAGTTTGTTGCCATCATTACTTGAATATTAAAGAAAGAAAATTATGTTGAGATACTTCAGTGTGCCTCAGGTTCATAGAAATTTTTTAAAATGGGAAGGTGACTTTAAGTCTGATATGAGGTTATATAGGAGAAGAGCAGTAGCTATGATCTAGTCACACATCCCTGCATTTATGAAAAGGGAATTAGTGTGTCTGGGCTTTGATGAACTCTCGGGAGTTTTGAGGAAAGGATCCACAACAATCTTGCAGAGAAGACAAAAAGCATGTGCAAGGGTCTTAGCAGAGCAAGGCTGATGTACTGTGACTGAAGAGAGGCATAAGAATTGTAAAAAATCTCTTAGGATCTAGAGGTTTGATGAACCCATGTGTATAGACATTTACCAGTGAAAACCACCTTAAGTTGTATGTTACCCAGAAACAATCATATGAATGACAAAGGCGCTTTTGGTAGCAATTCAGCAGCACAAATGATGGCAGAATGGAGAGTCAATTGGCTGCACCAGCAGCTGCAGAATACATGGTCTGTGAAGACGCAGCAAAAAGTGACTGTGCTGTGCCAAGAAAGGGCTTAATACACTTAGTAGAAACAGAAGTCAATTTATTATTTAATCTAAAACACTGCTAAAAATTCCTACTAAACAGACAAACCTTAGAATGCAGTAATAATGATGTTTTTCTGAGAACGTTTAAGCAGAATTTGAGCCTTGGAGGTGTTCAGCATTTGAAGGGTGGATTATGTATAGACAAATAAAACGGGAGGTAGAATGAAGGCAAAGGGAGTCTCAGTGCAATTAAATATAGAATCTTGAAGAAGCTTGTAAAATTTTTTACACAGCCTGTTGTCAGTGCTCTCATGTTGATGACCTCAATATCCTGCATTAGCAATACTCATTTAAGTATAAATATTTCAGCTTTAAATTGAGTGTCAGAAAGACAGAAGGAAAAAGACAACAAACAGGCTGACCTCAAATCTCTGCTAAATTCTTGAAGTTCTCCTCTGACATTTCATTACTTCTGTCACAGACATACAAAAAGATTTATGTGTCCATTCAGTCCTGTAACTGGATTTATTAAAGATGGTATTTCCGGCTTAATGGAAGTGACTGCCAGCTCCATCCATTCCCACACTAGAGCAGCATTTGGCAAAGATAAAAAGGAATTTATCAGTAAACTTTTTGTTTTGTTTTCTGTGCACCTTTCACTCCCCCATCCCTTATTTTTTCACCAAATATCAACATCGTCTATGGAAAACAGCCACTTCCTTTCTCTCTGATTAACATCAGCAGTGAAGGAAGGGGAGGAGGGGGATGGAAGGGAATAAAGAAAGAACCACCCAGCGCACTGGGAAAAACCTGAGAGTAATCAATTAATCTGTTTTCAATCTATGAACTGTGCTGTCTTGAACTCCATTATCTTATACAAATAAAATTTTAAAAATTGGATCTGATTGAACATGCTGGTAAAAAAGGATGAGTCAAAAAAAACAGTAGAAGTTTATCAATGACAAAAAATCCTCAGACCCATTAGATAAATTCCTGGGAAATCTGGCATTTTCTAAACATTTTTTTGCCTGATGTTCTGATTCCAGCATGTTCCATGCACTATGGTTTTGATTACAGATGAGCCATCTTTTCCTTGGGCCATGGCAAGTGCATTCCCAGCTTTTAAAAAGGAAGGGTTTTTACATGCCAAAATCATCTGTGATTTATTGCCTCTTGGGCTCATCTGGATTTAGTTTTGGAGTCTGGCACCAATTCCTTAATTGCTTTGGTCAGTTCATTCCCTTTCTCCATTCTGAAGTTCCTCATCTGCAAAACCAGAGGAATGATAAACACATAAGCACACCAAAAGCCCTGCGAGTGCGTTACTGGAGCCCCGGTGAAAACAGTAGGGACTTTAACCATGGTCTGAGAGGGCAATGGTGTTACCCTGCAGGATCTTGCCAAATTCCCATCCCTTCCACTCCAAGTCCTGGAATGTCTTCAGGGAGGTAATGTGTGTGGGCTCTGACACACTGAGGTAGAAACAATTTGCAGGTTCTTGCTTCTTTTGACTTTTTTCTAGAGCACAGAAAAGGGAACTCTACCATGTCACCACCTGTCTGTGATGTCCTATTGAGTAGTGACCCTGGCTTCCTGTAATTACTTTCTACTTGCTGATAGTGCATATTTGCAGTGCCTAGGATTGAGTGGAGATGAGTCATAATGGTAAGAATAACTATTATTTTCCTAATATTTTAAGAAAATATCATAGGTGACTATAGGCTGGCCTGTAATTTAAAATAAATGCGGTTTACTTTTTCTCATTTGATGTTTGCTGCAAGTAAGTGGAGAAAAGGAAAAGAAGAAGTATGAACAGGGACTGACCTTCTTCTACGACTTACCAATAATCAAAAAGTATTTCTCCAGAAGAATGCCAAATGATATTAATTTACTTTCCAAGGAAGATTTTCAGGCAGTGAATTAGGCAGGAGACGACTTTCCTTGCAGGAGAGAATTTATTAATATGTTCCTGGCCAGAGCAGAGGCAGGCTTACATTTTTACTAGATGTTCTTCTGGATTTCCTGGCTTTAGTCTCTCCTAGCCTCAACCACTCTGTGAAAACATGAAAATTGTAGCAGAAATGAGAGTAGATTTCTTTGTATCAGCTCAGAAAAGACACTAACATTTGTCCCCCAGTGTAATCCTCATTTTTTTTTTCAGTTTTTTTTTTAATATTTCTAATAGTCAGTACAAAAGCACATGGAAGATTTTCCCACTGGCTTGGAAAATAGAAGAATGTGACGGAAACCTTATCAGGAAAAAAATCAACAGTACAGACCCCAGAACTGTAAAACAGTGACACAAGCTTACTGATAGCATAGCTTAAGTACAGATGGCTGATCGAAATGTGTGTCTGATAGAAACAGAACTTGGGTAAGAATTTCTCTTACCCATGAAGCAGTGTTTATCCTTGAGTAACATTTCCTGTGATCACACTTTCAAGTATAAATATTATTTTGTATGCTGATAGTGAGCAGAAGGAAAAATTTCTTTTATTCTGAAAGATGAGAAAAAAAGCAAGTATAACTGGAGGAACTTTTGTCCTGGATTCAAAAAACATAGCAGATGCTTTCTCTCAGTTGCTCTTTATCAGAGAGAATATTACATACAGATGTATTTTGGAAAGTTTATTTTTCTTTAAATTAAAATAAAAAGAGCTTCATGAGATAGGGAACACCTCTTTCAAAGCTTGACATGCCAGTATTCTAGAAGTCATGGGGGAATTTTAACATATAAATTCTTTGCTAGGAAAGAAAAAAAAAACAACTTATATATTCTTTGCCTAAAAATGTGCAGAAAAATTCAGAAGTTATTTTCATAACTTCAAACATAGTGAGAATTCTGTTGACAGCATTTGCCTGATTTCTGGACTGCTTGCTTCTACGCATCTTGGGTTCTTCCTGCTGGTGCAAGATGCCATTGTTCTCTCTGATGCATTCCTCTAAGGTTAAGATTTTTTCCATAATCCGAGTTTCCCCAGCCATGTCCTCCCTGTCCATTACAGAACACTGCCTGGATGACATTTGATATTCCTGAACATTTGTCCACAACTTTGGTAGCAGAAGGTCACCAGAAGATGTCAGCAAGTGGGAAAAGCCGTATGCAATCACTGCAGTCCTGCTGCCAGTGTGGGAGCAAGGAACAGGGCTCCCCAGTAGGAGCAGGGAAAGGATCAGCTATGCCCTTGTGACTGCACAGCACCCACATGAGATTCCAGTGCTTCTGCAAAGCACCACGTGTTGCTCCCTTCTTATCTCAGTCAGACTGGCCCGGTCCTGCCTGAGCATGTCAGATTTGCTGCACACATGCAATGGATGTGTGCACATCCATTCCTGGCACGTCTGAGGTGCCTGAAGTGCCAAGGCAATGCATCTCAATTAAAACTGACTGAACAGTGGGCATATTAACAGGTATGTCAAAATGAAGGAAATGTCTGGCAGAGGCAGGTGTAGGTTGTCCTCAGCTTCTCACCTGCAACATATCACTCCTTCACTGCAGAGTCGTCCCTCACCTGAGTCCTGTGGTTCTTGTGCCCTCTGTGGTGGTAGCACAGATTTGTCCTGTGCACACCCTGTTGCACGTGCTGTTGTACACTTCCAATACACAGATATTTGGTGACTGGTTCTATTAATGCTTAAAAAGCACAGATTTATATCAGCTTTTATTTAAAGATGCTCTCCAGAGACACAAAAAAATAATTGACCCTTTTTTGGACTTTCTGCACGAATGAAAGGAACTACATTTGCAATTATAAAAAGGAAATCAAAATTTTTTAGTACAACATGAAAAAAAAATTCTTTTCCTTTGAGAACCATTTTAAAATGCACACTTCCTACCCAGGGTGTCCTCTTGGTCTCCTTCATGTGTGAAAACATCTGAGTATAATAAATTAGTGTTCTTCTTTAGGGAGTAGTTGTACCATCTCGAGGAAATAAATTATTTTAAACATGCTCCAAAGACAGAAATATCATTGCGAAATATGCATTCTGTAGGACTTTAAAGAGCAAATATATGCTAAAATTATGTTTCAATTTGTCTGAAATATGATCTTTTTACTGAAAAGTAATCTAGTATTTTAATATGAGGAGCTAGTGCTCAGTATTCCTTCTCAGTACGCCTTTTTTTACTTCAAGGAGGTAAAACTGAATGTACTTATGACTAGTTCACCTCCCCCCTCATCCCCCAACACATTCACAATACAATTCATTCAGTGAAAAGCCTTGAACTTACTTTTTTTTTTTTTTTTTTTAACACAAGGAAAGCAGAAGAATCAAAGCATTGAATTCTCATCTCTCATCGCACACTAGGAGGTAAATCCTGCCTCAGTGTTGGCCAGCCTGCCCTGAACTTTGGTAGATAATTCTGGTAGTGGCACTCTGCACAGCCTCATTTCCCTGCACAGAAAAATAAAGCTGCTGCTTTTTATGCAGCTTGGCAAACTTTATTGAGAGGGCACCAGGGGAGAACAAACCACAGTTTTTATTAGCTCCCACCTTACAGGAGCCCAGGCCCATTCAGAACTCTGCTAAGTCAACTAGAGGTCTTTTGATACCAAAGAGCTTTGAATCCAAGTGCCTGGAGAGAAATTATACGTTGAATAAGAAATAAATGGGGAGGGAGGATGAAAATAATTACTCTGTAAAAATGTGCTGCTTGTTCTATGACATTTTCAAGTGACTTTCTACAGAGGGAGAAGTGAGCAGCTTGATTTGTGGTCATTGTTTTGGTCAGCCTAGGCTCTTGAACTGAGAAACTGTAGGAACTAACTTCCAGGCAACTGTGAACGTTATAATTTTATTAATTGCTTTTATATGTGTTTCTTTTACATGTCTGTAAGCAAATGCAATTGAAAGTTGTGGCTTCTGTGGCATTCCTGAAAACAAATATTACTAGCACTGATGACAAAACCTTAACAGAATATAGTCGGGAGGAGCAGCAGTTATAAAAACAATAATTCTTTTACACTGATTTGCACATTTCTGAAAATGTGTCAAAGATTATTATTACAAGCATACTTTGAATGAAATGTTAGTGTTTATTGGATGGATATTACGCCCTTTACAATATGTACTATAAATGTTTTGATGTTGTGGAGAAAGGTAATAGACAGGAAATCATAGAGTTCTGTATAAAAAGTACTTTAAAATCTACATACGAACATGTTTCCCACTGAATTTCATCTAGGTGTCCCAGACAGAAGATTTCTCAAAATACAACAAAGCCAATAACAAAACAGGAATTACTAGAGAATGTTGTGCCTAGAAAATATGTTATGGTCATTAAAAATATCTCATGTTTGTCATATATGGACATCTTATGAAAATATATTTTAATTGTTCTCTCATCCTCTCTCAGCTGTTTTCTCTGATTTTATGAGCCTGTCTGTGCTTTTTCACAGTCAGAAAACAATTAAGGAAAACATCTTTCTTTTCTGATCTGTTCTCTAGTGAGAATTGTGGGTTAGTGAGTAGATACATGTTTCAGAAACAAAGCAGAAGATTGCCTAACAACAGCGTGCTTTCTTTAGAAAAATCTGTGCTTCCTGATTTGTCTGCATCACACATCAGAAATGTTGCAAAATAAGCCTTTTTTTTCCTGATTCTATAGTATTTCTGCTTTCTAACTACTGCATCATGGTCACTTCCCCAGACAGGGTGTGGACAATACACATTATAGAGATTTATATGAATACATGAATATAGAGGTTTACATGAATACATTTAATATTTGTGAAAAGCAACTTCTGCACAGAGAATTAAAAGCAAGTCTGAATAAATATTCAAGCAAGACTTGAGATATTAATAGAAGACTAGAAGTGCCACTGACTTGAAACTCGGTAGGCATATGAATAAATTGTAACACGCAGAGACAGAAGAAATTACAGAAGAATTCCTTATGAACAGGGGCTGTCTTGTTTGTATAGCAGTCAGAATAGCTGAATATCATTTTTACTGGGAGTTTTAAGTGCTTCAGCAACACTGGGGAGAATAATAAAAGGAATAACAAGAAGTATAATGTGGGCATACTAAATCCGACAGTACCATGCAGTGATATTCAGCAGTGTTCATTCTTCTTTCAAAAAAACAGTTCCTTATTAGTAAATAAGGAAGCAAACTCTTCCTTTCTACTGCAAACAGGAGAAATAAACTCTTCAAATAGCTGAGAATATTATTATATCTTGGGATATTTTAGCCAGTAAATAATGAAAACATCTCTTATATACAGAGAGTGGTTATTCAGTGAGAGTATTTTAACAGCACATTGCCATTGCTATCCAATAAGGCAACTGCTGTCAGTGGGAATGGCCAAGCATTGCAGTCTCCCTCTCCAGCCCCACCCCCACCTTGGTGGAGGGCAGGCACACAGCCAGTGTATCCCAAATCTTGGTCTGGCTGTCTTAAGCTGACAACACAAACATAGCATGGCTAGAGAGCTTCACTAACTATATCTGCAAAAAGGAACCACTTTGCAGCTCTTCATGTGGGGTCCCTCTGCACAAACGGTGTGACGGCCCTGTGCCCATGTGTGCATCCTTTCAGAGTGTTTGGATTCTTATGTTTAGCCCCAGTGAAGACTTCACTATTGAGCCTTTTCCATTAAGATTAACAAAACAAGTCAGAGGCCCTGTTTTACATTACTGTGAGCAGTTCCTTATTCTGCTTTTCAGAGTGGAATTTCACTTGTACTCTTCTACGAGGTACCCACCCTGCCTCCCCCCATTCTGCTGCTTCTCCATTCCTTCTCCTCTGCCTCCCTAGCATTAAGAGATGAACCATTTTCTAGGGTTAAACCTAACTGAACTAAGAGAAAAAAAAATAAGAAAATGGGTGGGATCATTTTCTGCTGATTGTGCTTCATGGATCAGCTCACTGTGTGGCCAGCTGGGAGCAGAACTGGTGTGAGGGAACGGCAGGCACACAGCCAAGGGCCTTGGTTTGGAGAAAATGCCAGTTTGGTCACACAACCTGTCAACTCATCTATAATGTGAAACCTCACCTTGGCTTGAATAAAGCTACTTGATAAATCATGTAGCAGTGTGATGAGGCAGAACTAAACTTTCAGAAATAAAGAGATTCACCTTTAAGGAAATCTCAAATACCTGCTAGTTGGCACAGAAGAAATACAAACTCCTGTAGTTCTTATTTTTTCAGGACTAAGGTTCAGTGATCTGTTTTGGTCTCAAGAGTTTTTTGTACTCTAGAAAAAAAGTATCACTAACTATTGCTAAGGCAGCTTTAGCGTTGTCTTTCTTCCATTAAGTGATAGATTCTGAAAAAAAGCAGATCTTTACAGTTCATAAATTCTATAAATCAAATCTTAAAAGCCACACAAATATTGCAGCATTTTCAAGAAATTTCAAAGCAGTAAAAGGGAACAATACTTGATATTCTACACTGGCACATGAACAAGGGTAAAGAGTTATCACTACTTGGATAGCATTCACCAGACATGCTCTTATTCTGTATTTGTCCATATTCCTTACCTTGGCTTTTGCACCTTTTCTTCCTTTTGAGAACTGCTACTAGTTAGCATGTAAAAGAGATTTAGTTGTTCAGAAGGAGCCTTGCTTTGCATGGGTGAAAATGCAGGTAACTTCTAATGCACATCAAAGCAAGGACACAGACTTTTTCTGCACTATTCCCAAAGTTACTGCTGATACCCTGAAATGTGATTGAGCAATTAGGCAAACTGTACCTTTAAATGAAGGTTGAAAGGAGTCAAAACATCTCTTTATGTTGGAGCAGGAATATAACTGAGAAGTGTAGGATGTAGATATACTACCTTTTAAGAATAATTTCTGCTGCTTTAGTTCATGTGAAACTTTTAAGACAGGAAATCACCATCTTCCCCAAACTCTGTGTTTTGATCTAGTTATGAACTTTAGAACAAAATCAGAACTAAACCTCTATGTGCTCCCAAACTCAGCAATTCGAAATCTGGGTTTGCAGTCCAGTTTTTTTTAGTGTGATTACTTAGATTTAAGCCATCTATTAAAGAACATTTCAAAAAGATCAGCATGAGACAAAACCTTAATCCTGTGCTTAGATTCAAGTTTTTTGAGTTTATACTTGGTATTATATTTGTATTATTATTTTTGAGTTTATACTTTTGCCTCTTTTCTCCCCCTATTTATCACAAAAGACAAAATAATTTGATTTCTGCAAATGAGGGTTCATGCATCACTAGCTCCCTTGTGCCTGCAACAATCAGTATTTCAAAGTAGTTTCCTACCTGTATCATAAGCTGAACTAGAGGTAATCATATCTTACAGCTTTAGAGAAAATGGGGTGCACTTAACATAATATGTTAACAACAGACTTAATTTTGTTGTGGTTTTGTTTTTTTTTTAAGAAATCATTGCATAGTCCCAAGAAGAACATTTCTTGAACTCTGGACAAATGACACTAGGAGAAAAAAACCCTTCCAAAAGCTATTATATTTTGGTATAATGAAAAATAATATGCTTATGCAGTTACTGAATAAAAATTCTATTGTGCAGGATCATGGCAGAATGAAAAAAAACTCAGTTCCACCTGAATCTAAACACTGCCAAACAGTACATCACAACTAATTTATCCTGTGCTTCACTCACAACCAGTTAGCATCTCCTTGGTGCCTCATCACAGCACATGCCTCATTTGTATTTCCATCCACTTCACTGAGAAAGGCACGTCTCACAGTTTGAGAAACAACACTATGAAAGAAGTGCACTCTTTAAATACACTTAGCTTAACTGTTTCCATTCTTCTTGGCCATATCAGAATTCTCTGTCTTAGATTAATTTCCCCAGTTACATAGAGTATCTTGCAATCAAGTGTTTTAACTTTTTTTGGCCTGAGAGTGAAATAAGAAAATGACCTATATCCCCATTCCAAATGTGTGGGTGGTGCAGGAAAAAATATCTTTATTTTCACTGGGACATGCTTTGCTTGCCCCAGACCCTTTTCTAATCAACTTGTAAATGACAGATCTACACATGCAGCTGTGGTATGTTCACTAAGCAAAGGCATGTTAGAAGCTGGCCTGGTGAGAGATATAATGACCTGAGTGAATGGTCTAAAAGTGGTCTGAGCAAAATGTTCCTACTTCCTTACTTTGCAGTAATCTTCCTCTGTAAGGAAGAGCCTTTTTGCATTGGTAACCCTGCAAAACTGAGCAGAAATTAAATCCAGAAAAAGGACTAGGGTCCTTTGAGGGACCATATTAAAAGAAAATTGTTGCTGAAGAAAGCTGGTGTTGCTCTGTAGCCCCCATAAGCAGATAGATTTCTTGTGGGAGGAATACTGAAGTCAATGTCTTGGTGTGGAATGCTGTGGGGGAACCTGTCTCCAGCTATTGGTCACAGAGGGAGACTCAGAAAACTCCCTTCACCATCCTCTGGAAGTTGCCTTGAATTAATAGCTTGCAATAAGCCAAGTTTGGTTACATTTTTATGTTTGTCTGAGTGGTTACTGAGCCATGCAGTAGTGTGCTGGTTTCCTGTACTGTGTTTGGGAGTATGCTGTGTGAACTGGGAAAAATGGCAGGGAGCCAGCTCCTCTAAAAAAAATGCTTGCTATCTGTAGTAACTTCCTTTTATAAAGGAGTGGAAGTTCTGATAGGAGTATCCTATAAACCAGTCTTTGCTTCAGAATACTTTATGCAGCTCATATTAAAGAGCCCTTAGGACACCTCACCTTGGCTTTAATGGAGATGGGAGATGAGATTTTTCTTTCTTCCAAGCAAGTTCTTCTAATTATTCGACTAGGGTATCCTGCTTCAACTTGTGCTCTTTACTCCTGCCCTAATTACTTCAGAATTATTTTCTGTGCAGTGTAGGAACTTGCAAATATCTTTATATTCTGGTGTCAAGCCAGAGAATACCCTAATAGCTTGCACAGTCACCTGGAATATAAAAGATGTAAATTCTCAAATGTAGAGAGAATTTTACAAGGATTTTTCAAATCCATGGGAAAGTAACCTGACCACTAGATTCCTATGTAAACATATGAAGAAGCAGTATTGTGAACAGTTTCTTTCTCTGTCCTGGTTTAAAAAGAAAGTGCTATCACAGTAACATTTGCTTCGGATCCTGTTCCTACAGATTCACATTTAATGTGTATTGACAGTGTGTTCTGACTGTGAAAAGGATTTCCACAACTGCATGAAGAATAACTCTGCTTTGCCAGTTAATGGAATCAAGAATTTATCAAAGAAATGTGCAGATCTGGGATAACTGGATTAAAACCATAATGATTTTTTGGAAAGCATCCTCGTATAATGCATTTTGGAAGGCCAAAGGAAAATGAAGATCGTCTAGAGACTTCCAATTCTCACTAAGTAACTAAATTAAATCACATAAGCATTCCTCCTTAATGCCCATAATGAATTGTTACAAATTAGAGGTCATTTCACCTTTGAGATTGGCTGTGATTAAAAAAATGAAAACACAACACTTAACCAATTTATGCATCCAGGGATTGTAGCTAAATATCCATGGATATTTGTGCAATTTGGCTTATGCATTATTCAAAATGCACTACATGGGGATTTGACTAGAAGAAAAAGAAAGCTAGAAATAAGGGTGGGTTATGGAAAAAATTCTAGATTATTAACTGGACAATTATGAAGTGACTAAACAATAATATTGGTTTTACATTAGGAGGGAAAGAAAAAAATGAAATCTACACAATAGCCAATCTTGGTCTCACTGGAATACAGTGTCTCTGAGATCTGAGGTTACCATATGTCTAGGCTGCCCTTGACAAGTCCCTTTATTAGCACAAAAAAACACAGTCTGGGAAGAAAAATAGGATTGTTTAATTTCTAGATGAACAGAACATAACATAAATGCTGCAACTCATTTCCTGGACATGAACACGTACACAGCATATGAAAATGTTACAGAAACCTAGCAGCTGTATTTGCAATTAGGATTCAACAGTACACTGAGGCACAACCTTTGTCCCTTGCTTTCAGAAGTGGCAGTAACATTGACTAAAGTGCCACTTCTTCCTTCATCTTGTCGAGTAAAAACTCTGAGAAGCACAAATGGGATCTTGTTCTCAGTTTTTAATCCAATCCACAGTGTCTTTGGATACTTTAATTTTTCAAGTTAAAGACAATGGTTTAAAACCTGAAAAATAGACAGGAACAGCCTGAAGAAATGGGATTAGAATCACTGGCATCTCTACACACACACACACACACACACACACAATTTGTTTGCTTCCTTGCTGCTTTTTTAAAAGGGGAGTCCCAGTGATAGCTAAAGTGTATTTTATGTGTATCTTATGGGATGTTTTGTCTAGATGTGGCAGCCTATAGGACTTCCACATTTTAAAAGAAGAATGGAGCCTACAGTTAGAACCATTTTGTTGGAGATGTAGAGAAATCACAGATACAGGCATCTGCCTGGCCTGTGTTTGTATGTCCATTGGAAAAAGGACCATAACTGGTTTCAGGGAAGACACATCTCCTTATAACTGTGAACAAGCTGCAACACTCTTGGTAAGGATAAAATTAAAGAAAACTTCTGCCTGCAGGTGGGTAGAGAAAGGAGGCAAGGTAAATTCATTATATAAGTCAAATGCATTCTGAAAAGAAAACAGGAAAAATAAATTATAAAAGGAAAAACTTAGATTGCAAGGAAAGGGTAAATTGCTGAAGTGGCTCTTCAGAACCCATTTACAAATTACTCCTGAACAAGCAGGGGCAGCCTCAGTCAGTTTATGTCAGGTAGGGGACAGGACATGATAGTGACCATGTGGATACTGCTAAAATGGAGAAATCTTCAACTCAGAGAGGCAGACATATGCTTATGGTATGAAGCACATATGGACATTCTCTTGAAAGAAACTGAAGCATTTCTTAGCAGACAGGATCCCTGATGCATCCAGTCTGGCATCTTGCCTCTGGCAATAAATCATATTCAGCATTTCAGAAACAGCTTCCAAAATCCTATAGTGTATCTGCCCATTTATGTAATGTGAAATATAAGCAAGCAAGAGGAAAATTCCTTTGTGGTCTTTTTGTCAATCATTCACTATGGATCATTAGATTTATTATTGCTCTTATCTTAGCATGAATAATCACTAATGTTGTTACTGGCAATAAAATTATTCCACAGTTGAAAAAATCAAGTTATTGTAGTTAAGGCTGACCAAATGGTGCTTACAGTCCAATATTTCTTTTGATTGACTCTATTTGTATCTGATATAAAAGAAACATGCTTGTATAATTTTTAAAAAATGACAGCTAGGGAAAAGTCACTTAAAGAAGTATTGGTTTTATCTCAGGTTATAGTTTACTTAATGTGAGCCCAAATGTTGCCTGCTGCAGATCCACAGGAAAAAAATTTTGATCAAACATCACTTATTTTCATCTGTATAATGATGCAGGTAAAAAAAAAGTGCTGGATCAACTTTTTTCATCACTCATCATTATCATACATTAATCCTTTTGAGTTAAGAGTTTTAGCTGATCCACTGTTATACATATCACAAAGCAGAAAAACTACAGGGAAGGTAACAAATTCCAAGGCCAAAATAAAGCCTAAAATTGCTCTAGAAGAGGCTGTTTTTAACTCTCACACAAACAAAAACTACTTCTGTAAATAGATACGTTTTCTGTAAATAAAATATACAACAATTACCACTCTGTAGTGAAAATGTTCCTCTTTTGTGTTGCTGTTCCTGAGAGCAAATTGCTGATTTTTTTTCCTACATCTGATGCAAAAGCCAGACACCACTCTTTCTCATTTAGTTACATTTCCAATGGGAAAAGAGGCCATTGACTAATTCTATTGCACCAGTATGCTGCATCTGCATCACAGGCACAACAATCCACATAGCAAACCAAGTCAATACAGCCAAAGTGTCTTCAGTGCCTCTAGAAATTCATGGAACTACTGAAAATACATTGCATTGTGGAAAACACTTTATGATGCACAGTACTGTGTATTTATTTTGTGCAGTTAAGGTGGGTAACTAGCAATTCCCTAATCAAATAGAAAATCCAAGTTTTCAAGAAAAATATAACCTGAAGAATTTCATGTCAGCCAACAATAAGAACTTTGGTTTTAGCCCTTTTTCTTGTCCCTCTCCTACATAGTGTAGGCTGATTTTAAATGAAAATGAAAGATACTTCAAAACCTGTACTTGTTAAATTGTATATTGAAAATAAGAGTGTCAGCATTTTCTAACTAAAACTGCTTGTTACCCTGTCAAGTTTCAACACACTTAATGACCTTATTTTCTTTTTCTCTTACTGCTAAAATTAACTATTAATTTGTCTTTCAAATATTATTCCAAAGCAAAATTTTGTTTTCAATTATATATTTTGTTTAGCCCCAGAATTGCCTAACTGTGCAAATAAAACATCATGCTTCGAGTCAGTTTTTCCCATGTGCAAAACGGGAAATTTCTTGCAACAAAAATGACATAGTTGTACTTTAAGGTGCACATATTTGTTTTATTTGTTACTGACTACTTGGAAAAAATACTTAATTATAGAATATTGGAATTTGTGTGAGTGAAGTTTAGGAAAAGGATGTTACTGCATCAGATCAAACAGACTCAAGTCTTTAATAGCTTTCTATCGATTTACTGGTAGATGAATCAAATCCTTTTACAGATTAATCCCATTTTGCATTTTTTGTAAAGAAATTATCTTCTGTCTTTACACATATTTACAACCCTTGTTTGGTACACCTCTGTCAGCAATATTTTATGTTGGCAAAGTGGCAGAAAGATGTGACAGAAGATGATATAAGCAAGAAAAGCAAAAGCAAAAATTTGTAAAAAAACACATTGCCTCTATCTATATATTTAAAGTGATTTGGAATACGGATCTGAACTGCTCATGCATATTTTGTGATCTCAAAATAGTTAAGAAACCCTGAACAAATAGGAATGTTTGATTAGCAGGGACTTATTAATATTTCAGCTTTGATGACTGGGATGAAATAAAATTCCTTGTCCAGAATAACCAGTTTGTGGGAGTTGATTCTGCAGACTCCAGAATATCCTCCCTGTCTATCAACCAGATATTTTGTATCTGTATTCTGTTCCAATTCTACAGCAACAGGTATGGCCAGTTTATGGCAGGACATGAGGGAATATGAAGTTTGAAAGCAAAGTTCTAGAAGACTAAAAGGTAAAGGAGAGGACACAGAAACTGAAAATGATTGCATTGATTTAATATTGAAGAGCAGCATGCAATCAGAACATGTTGTTCAAATTCAGCATTAGGGTGAGGCATTTAACATTCTTTGCAAAGGGTCTGGGGAGGAGAAACCTTTTTCAGAATAAAAGTGTGACAGTTAACTATTCTCTCTGCTGGGCTTATTTTCCTTCAAAAAAAAAAATATATATCCTGGAGATTTTAGTTTGGGAAGATTTTCCATATGATTTAGGAGCTGAAGAACTCCATACAAGTTGTGGTGAATTGGATTCTTCAATCTGTCAATGCTACTACCTGTGACCATGCAGCACTCCCTTAGTTCTCAGTGCAGTGGACTATGATGTTTTGTTGCATACTTAATTTCATAACCTGAAATGTGCATTTGCACTTCATGCATCCAGCAAATTGCTCTGCACAGCATGGAACATGTGGCCTGATCTCTCATACTGCAAGATTGCCTAGCAAGGTAAGTGAAAAATGAACAGTTTGGGAAAAACTAGGTAGTGTCACTTCACTGCCCTGATCATAGCAGGGAAAAAGCTTTGCAGGGAAAAAGCTTTGCAATTTACTACCCTTTTTTTCCAGCCTCTAAACACGTACCTCTATGTTCAGCAGTCCCCAAAGTTCACTGAAGCAGTGGTGCTTGTGCTGATTTCATTTAATTCCTTCTGCAAGATTTCCTTAGAACATCTGGTAAAAATTAGACAAACAGATTAGTTACAGTTCTGTTTTCAGTTAATTATTTGGAGCCTCTGCCCTCACTTGTCTATTGCAGAGGAAAGGCATAAATTTCTGACAGGAATAGAGGCTCTAGCTAAGGATTGTGCAGCCAGTGTCAAAGCTAATAAGAATTCAAGGGCTCCAGGTCCATAATTTGGGATGATGGTAGTGCTGCTGCTGCACCTCAGCTGAGAACACTGCTTGTCCAATAAGGAGAAGCTCTCTAATCCAAAGAAACGTGTAACACAATTGCAGTTGTAATGGAAATGGAATTAGCCTGATCCCAAATACTTTTCCTCTGTATTATGCCATACAAAATTATTTGATGGTCTATAAAGACAGCAATGGACTACTTAAAATGCTCAGGCATGAATAGCTTCCTGGGTTTTAACTCATCAGTGCTGTAATTTTTCCTCTTACTATGAGACAGCTGATAACTACAGCAGGGCTGCTTTAGCAGAGCAAATAGAAAAGTAAACATGCTATTTTCTTTGACACCTGGCAGCCACCAGGCTGTACCTAACAGGGATGTGCAGACATTGCTGTCACTGTGTCTAATGGACAATAAGAACCACGAGGCAAAATCTGTGGCCAGGGCTGCCACCTGCATGGTCCTTTCACACTTCTGAGACTGTGCTACACCTGAATTCACGCAAGGAAAGGACACCATTGCTCTTTGGCAGTTAATAAAAATTAACACCATGAGTGGCAAGAAAAACTTTAAACGTCCAGCCTGCCTGGAAGTCAGGTGTTTTGAATGAGGATTCAACACTGATGGTGAGTGAAAGTGTTACCTCGAGCAAAGCCTTTTGTCACTCTGTTGCAGACCTTAAGGTAGGAGCTGTCAGGAGTTCCTGGTGCACACGGAGGGCAGCCTGCCTTTCAGGAGAGACTGCTCCCTCAGAGTACTGTGGGCAGCACTTTCCGCCCCAATAACTTTTAGGTTTCACTTAATTCCGTCGTCCTTGTCACTTGGGACTTCAGCTGACTGCAGTCAGACTCCCTTTCTGACATTCAACTGCTAGGCTAAATGTATGCATGCATATATATATTTACACACACACACACACACACACACACACACATATGTATATATAACAGTTATGTTCAAAAGCCCTGTATTTAAGTGGCAGTTTCTGAGGATATGAATACAAAACACAAGGATATATTAAGTCTCACAGTTGCTTTCCTCGATTTTCACTTAATAAATAAAGCTTTGTTTATGCTTTCAGCTGTAAACTGTCTGCTGCCAAAACTGCAACGTCCTGCCTGTGTTTGCAGAGAGCCTGAAATCAGAAGGGAGTTCTGCTCACCTCCTCCAGATGTCCTTCACCTCTGAATGTACCCTGAGAAAGAGAAAAGTGTAGTCATAACAGAAAAAAAAAAAAAAAAAATCATTATTTTCTTTGTATTCAAGCTGAGGGAAAAAAAAAGAAAATTAAAATCCTGAATCTGGAATGCTAAGTACTAAGGCTGAGGAGGGTGCAGTTGACATGATTTGAAGCTGGGGTTTCAATTTCAAAACACTGGCAACTGAAAGCTTAAATGAAGATGATCAAGAGCTGTCAGGAAAGGGCCAGTTCCCTTCAGGAAGAAATTACAGCAGCTTCTAGGCCTACAGTGTTACCTGGCTTTCAAAGCAGAAAATTTGACATGCAGTCATGACACGTAGACATGAGTGGGAATCCAATAAAAAGCAAAGGTAAGAATTCTGAAATCCTCCATATATCTTCCTGTTCCTAGAAAATTTATTTACAAAAAGTATTACAATGCCAAGTACCCTTATTTTTGTTCACCCATTTCCTGTGAGTAAAACTAATGAGGCACATAATGGATGCTGAGCTTTCACCCATTTTTTTTTCCACTTGAACCTTTTGTACTTGCACAGACACATTCTCTATACAGTGATTGTACAATTATATAACATTCACACGTATATACACATATGCATGACTAGATGGTGTTGACTTAAACATGCTTAAGCTGTTTGCTGCTGCATTTTCCTGTTCCATTTTAGAATGATGAGTTGCATTTCAGAATACCCTGCTAATGTGTACTGGCAAAGCATGAAAGCATTGCACTATGAGATAATTATAATCATTAGAAGTTCCCAGTTGCCTTAGATGGCTAATATTTTTTCTGATTTTAGAAAATATTCTGATTCATAAGGAGACCTCTTAGCATTCTTGGGGGTCAGATAGAAATGAATACAGCCATTTAATTAACTCATTTTTTTTACAAAGAACAAAGATTTTATACTTTCTGTGTTACAGTGGACTTTAGTTCTCTTAAAATGTGTCATGCCATTTAATCAGATACTGGTTGGAAGGCATCCCACCTACAGCTATCAGGAACATTTTGAAACAGAACTACTTTGCAGCTGCAAAGTGTGGACTACTGTAGGAATGATCTCCATTACAAGAACTTTGCTGGACTTTTTAAATGTTTGATCATTTCTGTTCCTGTGTCAAAGCTGATCATGATGTTACCATCTGAAGATCATATGGTTGTGTTTGAATTAAATAAACAGCATTTTTTTGCCTTAGCATAAACATTTCATCCACACCAAGATGAATGTTGTAGTGTCTGTCCTGGGTGTGCTATGGCTCAGCTGATCCACCTCCATTCTTGGACAGGAAATGAGAACAAAGAGAAAGTAACAAACATTTATTCACCTCCCTGTAGGTTTATTGACTCAAAATAAATAACATTTGATCTTTCTCTGCGATGACATGGAAATTAAGACACATGATGATCTTTCTTGTGCCTTCCCCTTGAGATACTCACAACTACTTCTCACAGCATGCTTTGACTCCCTTTTCTCTGCATAAAAAGCCAGGCATAAAAGTCATAAACCTTTGATCCCAGCTCATGTGGTAGTTAACCTAAATGTTTAACTAATTAGGGCCCTTTTTTTCTTCATTTTTTTCCTGTTTTTCTTGGGACAGTGGAGAGTTGATAAGCCTTTTACAGGAGGGAGCACAGATGTCTGGGGGAGATGACTTCTGTGCTCTGAGCATGGGCAAAGGCACTGACAGGGATGGAGCAGCCTCCCTGTCTGCCTGCTCATCTCTAGGCTCTGCATGCACCCAGGGCACTCAGCATCACTCTGTGCCAGGCTCTGGCAAGGCAGAAGAAATCCAGCTCATGCAAAGAAGGTGGGTCTGCTTGCACTAGCATGGAAGTAAAACACTGGATTTTGAGGGTACAACATCAGGCCCACAGATAGTGCATTGATAAAATGTATAGTGTGCAGCCTTTTTGTGATTGTACAGTGACTTTTTTTTTCCCCTGTATCCTATCTAGATGAGATTTACATCAGATCTTGAAAAAAATGCAGATTTGTATCCTTCTGCAGGCAACTGCTCAGCTGCATCACAGGCTGTACATGCTGAAAAGCTGGGAAATTCTGAGTGTTAGACTGTACCAATTCAGTCTGTTGACAGTTGAGGAAAGGACCTTCCTATTTTACAAAGAGACTGGTAATTAAAGCAGAACAGAAGAGAGCAAAGGGAGGATGTATTCCAAGTGACACTGTACTGGAGATTTGAAAAATGTAAACTGCCTAGGAGAAAAAGGAAGACTAGAAAATTGACAGAGAATAGTCTGAGGGGAAAAAAATCTGTTTTGGAGAATAAGAGCCAGAGAATCTTCTAAGATAAAAAAGGTAAGATTTTAAGACAAACAGCCCCACTTCCTTTTCACTCTACTTGTTTAGCCTGTTGGATGACATGCTGTCTTCCTCACCTGCCCACCATTTCACATGCTGACCACTGACTCACAAATACATGGTGTTGGTTTGTTTGCATGTAGCGCCTTGTTTTCTTTCCAAGCCCTTGATGTAAATCTGGTAATTCCACAGTGACAGGGAAGATAAGGTTAACAAAAAAGACAGATTCCTGCTGGTATGAGCTGATGCTTCTTCACAGCAAGCCCTGTGTTTACTGGGTGTAGGCACTAACAAATCATGCTGCCCTGGTGTCCTTTTCCCCAGCACATACCATTGGGGCAGTTAGTGTGGCATTTGTAATTCTAATTCAGTACAGGTCTACCACAGAAGAGTCTGACCAATTGTATGTGTATTCATTCAAAGAATGGCATTCCCTACAACTGTCGACGGAAATATTTTAATCACCCTATCCACTTAATACTACTGGGAATTCATTTAAAGAAAGGAAATACCATGCACAAAATGTATTGGGTGAAGTTTTCTGGCTTGTGTCTTTCAGGAAGTAAATTCTAGCCTTTAAAGTCTGTGACTCCATGAAGATGAAATGATTTTCTTTCATGACAGCACACATTCTTAAAACCATCACAGATGCCTGGTTTTATATTTACAATTTCCCGAGAACTTGCTGTTCAGTAGTGGAATCTCTGCAGATAACCTCTAAGTGAACACAACTCAATTTTACTTTAGAGCTTATCAGATAGTTTTTTAAGGAACTTTCTACATTTCATCATGCACAGCTTCCACTCATGGGATCTCACATGCCTCAAGACAAGGTTTTGGAATTTTTAAAAGAAAGATAAAAATATCAAACAACAGTCACAACAAATCCCAGCATTTCTTTCTTAATGAAATATTGCCCATGATTCTAAAACTGTGATACTTCCGTCTCCATAGCAGAAAGCTAAACTTCTGGGCCATTTTTATTTTTGGAATAAAGGTTCTGACCCTACGAGGTGCTGAAGTTTGCAAGGGACAAAAAGTTCAATCTCACTTTGTAGAAATTGAGAGTAGTTGATGACTTTCACAAAGTATTTTGCAGTATGAAATATTGAGTGCATATCTTCAGCAAAAATTATGAAGACAAGATGGTAGAATAGTTTTCTTGTATGTTGAGTTTATTTAGAAGTTTAAGTTAATTTTGACGTGGTTAACTTTAACTTTATATGTCATATGTGTGTTTGATCCCTCAGTTATTTAGTAGATTACAGCATTCTTGCTGTCTTCTTTGAACTGACATCCTCTCCAGCCCACTATTAAAAATTTCAAATTAAGCAAGAAACCACTTTTCTTGTTTTGCAGAGGTGTCAAGGAAACTTTCCTGTCTGACCATCTAGGAGCATCCCTGGCAGTCACATGTGCACTACCTGAGATAGGACCAAAGGCCCTTTGCAGCAGGCAGCTCCAGGGAGCCTGCAGGGGCCCTGTTTGACTCCCTACCCTCACTACACGCACACAGTCAGACAAGGTTTCCTTACTGGTTTAACCCTTGGTTTTCCATAACAGAGTCTCAGACATCTCAATACTTGAAATAATTTAATCATCTTGCAACAATATAACAACAGCTCAAGCTGGGTGCAGGAAAGTTTCCTTAACAGAAGTATCATTTTAAGCAGTAGTTTTTGAATCCTTCAGTCCAACAATCTTGTAGGAGGACTATTTATTGGGATGGAAACTCAGGTTCATATGCTTCATGAAATAGCATGATCTACCATGGCAGAAAAGTGAGGTGATTGTCATTGTCACTGCGGGGCATGTAATTTCTTCAGATATGACCACTCTATAGAAAAATTAATAAAGTCCTTTAACATAAATTTTAGAAGTCTGAAACGGCAGTGGCAACACACTACAGAGCTACTGTTGTCTTGATTTTTTTAAGTTTTACTAAGTCTTGTGATGTTTACATTCTTTGTATAAACTTTCTCACATACTTTATGTATATAACTTATTTATATAATAAATATAAATATAAATACATATATATTTACATATATAAATATGTAAATATAACATATTTACTTTATGTAAATAACCTATTGTTTTTCATTCCTTTATGGGGGACGAACAACCTGACAGACGGTTGGGTTGCCCAGTGACATTGAGGAGGTAACACTATAACCCTCCAATAACACTAACATTTCAAATATATATATATATGGAGTCAGATGTTTTAATAAAGAGTTTTTTCAGTTTGCTACTACCAGAGCTGCTCNGAGCTACTGTTGTCTTGATTTTTTTAAGTTTTACTAAGTCTTGTGATGTTTACATTCTTTGTATAAACTTTCTCACATACTTTATGTATATAACTTATTTCTATAATAAATATAAATACATTTATATTTACATATATAAATATGTAAATATAACATATTTACTTTATGTAAATAACTTATTGTTTTTCATTCCTTTATGGGGGACGAACAACCTGACAGACAGTTGGGTTGCCCAGTGACATTGAGGAGGTAACACTATAACCCTCCAATAACACTAACATTTCAAATATATATATATATGGAGTCAGATGTTTTAATAAAGAGTTTTTTAGTTTACTTTGACCAGAACTGCTCCGTGTCCTTCTTGTGTCACCCCAGGGTGACAAGCTACTGACTGACTGGTCTTTCCATTGTACCTGGCCAACTGGAGACCCACTGTATTCATACGAGAGCTAGGTCACTGGGAACATCTTCAGCCTTTTGGATGCACAGACACCTCTAACAAAAAAATTACCACAGTTCTAAGCACTGATATACTATTTGAAATTCTGCTATTCATTTTTGTTGTGAATTTCTTCTCTGCTGATGTTAGCCAGATTTTTTTTCTGAAGAAAATAGCAAGTTGGTCATTACACATTTCACTCTTGTGCTCAGGTTATTTTTTGTATTCCTCTTTTCTACACAAAGGAAAGAGTGGGGAGTTTCCCACGTTATATGAAAAAGTTCAAGACAGTCCCTTGGTGACAGTGGATTTCTCAATCCCCTCCTTCTACCCAGTCGCAATAAGGATATTGTGGAAATGAGGAAATGTCAGGATAAATGGCATAACACGAATCAGGAAAAGTTCTGGGGAGGCAGAGTAGGTTTTGCTATGCTATTCTAAACCATTGGAGAACAAGCTGAATCCCTGCTCCATCTATTCATCTACCTGGAGAATGCATATCTTATCAAGTCAATTGCATAAATGTAATCAGCTCTGAAACTAGGCAATAAAATATTTTAAACAAATATATTAATATGGTCAGGGAGGGAACTTATTTTGCTGAGTCCTGTCTGTTCATGATTTGTACATCCTATGCTCTCCCCTTCCAAAATCCTTTTGTTTTCTTGAAAATGGGACAAATCTATTTAAAACCAAAATCTTTATTGTGAATTTCATCATTTTTATGGCTAGATGGGTGCTTGTTCATGAAAATGCTGAAATTTCACTCTGGAAATTCACTCTGAATTCTGGAAAGTATAAGATTTTTTGCATTGACAAGGTTAAACTTGGCAGTCTTGCAGAGCTCCAACTCAACACGTGAGTGCATGTATGGAAGCGAGAGAATGAATCCTTGCAGGCTAAATTTCCTGTTTTAAATGTGGGAAAAGGGAAGGGAAGGGAAGGGAAGGGAAGGGAAGGGAAGGGAAGATTCATTCACATTCATCTGGCATAGAATTTGCCATAAAACCTAAGCAGTGCTACTTTGGCAGTAGATAATCAAAGGACTAGTGTCCTGAAACAGAACATTGACACAAAAGGTCACCACAGACAACACCAGAATTGGACAAATTTGCTTGTTAAATATGCATCTACTGGCTGGTCATCAAAATAATGTGACTGGGAATAATAAAGCACACTTGAGGTTCAAGTGCTTCCAGAACCATTGAGGGAAGCTCTGTGTGTGAGGCTGACAGGAAGGAAAGTGACCTGGGTGGCTGCTATGTTACAAATACCACACAGCACACTGGGTTTAGGCTGCTTCTGCAGCAGCTGTTTCTGTGATCTGGCCTCTCTCCTTCCCCCTCAAATAAAATTAAGAGTATGCTGTAGCTAACTCCTTCTGAATATTAACAGGTAATATCAGACAAGGAGCACAAATTCTCAAATTCTTCCCATGAAAGAGGGTTGTGCCGTAATTTTGTGGTCAAAAGCCAGACATCTATAATGGAGTGAAGCTAAATCAGAAATGCATGTGATGTTTTTTAATACTCTGCTTCCCTTGATCTTGTTTGTCACATCTTACCAGATCTAAATATAACTATGTGTTTTCACGTTTTTCACAGAATCTTGTTTATTAAAGGAAGAAGTGAAATGTTTTTTAAGAACAGAAGAACTTAAGAAATCTCCACCAGAGCTGATCTGCATATCTCTAGCACAATGCTGTCCCCAGCAGTGTTGTTGAGCATTCCACAGGAGCCTGGTTGCTCACTGCAATCTGTTGCCTGACACTCCCTTAGCATCTATGTCTGCTGTGTTAAGGAACATATTCCCCTGCCTCATCCCTTTAATGTCTGTGCTTGAAGGCCTCTGTTGGAATGTACTTGTTCTGCCTGTCTCCCTCACCCACCTGTGGCAAATCTCACACCAGGAGGTTCCCTGGCCGCAGTAGGAAGGGGGACTGCTCTTCTCTCAGCTCCCTTACTTCCCTCAGCTGTGAGCACTTAACAGGTTTTACCTTGTGAGATTCACCAACCACCTTCACAGTTTCAAAACATGTGTCATATCCTTCCTCATCTGTCTCTTCCCCAAACTTGAGAAATCCCTGTTTATTCTCATAAAAAAAACAAGCTCCCTAACAAAACCCAGAAACAATAGTCTTACGCCTGTTCTAAGTGGCATTTATCTCACAGTGGTTTTAGAAATGTGCAATTTCCTTGATTTCATACAGCAACAGCTGGTTTTTGTCTTGTCTAAAAGATATAATTTCAGAGCTATTCTTTTCACCAAGATAATTAACTAAATAGTTATATCTGTAATTCAGCAGCAATTTTAATATCTTTTAGAAACATACAGTATCTCTTCGGGCATTCTCTTCATTTCATCCTAAAAAGTTAATAGTGTCATGTTACATTAGGAAAAATATGGTGCAATTATTGACAAAGACTTCATAAGAGAGGATGATAACAAGAATACCTGGGGGAAATTTCTCTTTCTCTAAGGGCAGAGACATAGGACAATAAAATCAATGTGATATTCATTGGAATAAAATAGAAGAATTTGTTGCAACAGAATCTGATTCTCATCAGAGTCTTCTTTCCTTTGTTTAAGATGGAAGACTGCTTAGAGGAAAAGCTGGATAAGACACTGGCTCTGGCCAGAATGTGTGTAAAAAAACCAAAACTTCTAATCAGCTGCAGATTTTCTACTTCATTCTCTGGAGCTGAGTGGAGGTTATAGATTAAGCCTGTTGTGTCCCTATAGTTTCATGAAGAAGAACCTTTCCCCTTAGTATAGCTTTCCAGGACAGATATGTATGAGTTATGCATGGGAGGGGTGGAAGTCCAAATGCTTTTGCAGCTCTTAACAAATGTTAGGGGGAGAGTTTCCACTTGGACTGATTCAGCATTTAATGTCTTCACAGTTAAGTAATCCTCAGGAAAACTTGTGAGGAAGGGAGTTAAGTTTTGCAATACTGACTTTACAGATGGAGAAGCTCAGGACGTAGGTAATCAAGGAAATTAATGCAGAGTAAACTTGGCTTTAAATTACACCATGCCCTACTACTTGATAATTTCTGGATATCAGGCAAAAACTTTGAAGATACTTAGCTGCACAATTGATTAGTTATTTCAGTCTCACTGTAGCAAATGTCTGGTTTTGTTTTATAGACACTTTCCAATTTGTAATTTCAGTAAGAGCTAGGTAGCCAGCTCTTTCAAAAATTTTAATACAGCTTTCTTGTGCATGATTATACATATTACTGGTTTCTCCTCTGCATATTTGGCAGCAAAATTCCTTCACATCCAGTGTATGTCCTGTCAGAGGACTGAGAAATCTGTGGCAGAGGCAGGAGTAGATTGGAGTATTTGGTTTCCAGCCCATCCTTCATGTAGTCACCTACTGCATGTATTGCACATATGCTCAGTAATATTAGTATTATTAATCACAAACTTAAAATTCAATAGGTGAAGGAAATTGTAATGACTGTTTATGGCTCATGACAGATTATCTTTTAACTTTCTCTCTTGCAGAACAGTAGGGCAGTCATATTTCTCATTTCATTATCTGTGTTACTCATTAATTGAACAGACCACTAAATAACAGGTCGGGAACATTAATGGGTTCAGTTCAAACTGCCCTTTCCAGAAATCAAGTGTACTCCTGCTCTTTTTTCCCTGGGTTTTGCACATCTAAAACCTATTTTTCTTAGCAACTATTCAGTCAAGGGAGTTTCATCTTGCATTTTTCAGAAATGTACTCTTTTAAAAATTATCCTTTTAAGTGGCCTCCTGTCCAGTGGCCCATTTGGAACCGTTTGAGACAATTGATTATTTGCTGCTTTTGATTAATGTTTGTGTTTGTTCCCCCCCAACCCTTTTCCCAACAGCTTCTCAAGGCAGTAGCTAAATAGCTATTAACTATTCATGAGTTACTTGTATGACCTACTTCTAATCTTTATATCTTGTATCAGGCACAGCTTCAACATGGAGAGGCAAGGGGCTGTAGTGAGCAGTCCAGCTCCACTGCTAATTACAGTGCTGCTTGTAGCTGATTTCATGTTTTTATTTCAAGCCTGCCTTCCCCTCTCACCTAATTGAAAGGGACTTGTGTTAGGCCACGTGCTTCAAAGATGGACATTAAATGCAGGAGAGCTCAAAATGATTAATTAACAGTTCAAAGGAAAAGGGAAACAGGAGAGAAAAGGTCCTGTTAACAGAGTCTGGAGCTCTTAAAGTAATAACAACATTGTCACTGTGAAGTTTTATTTGTCTGATGAAATTATTTGCTCTGCAACTTAGAATATATGTTGGGAAATATCAATCTTCAGTACACTCATTTTCCCTTTGAAATCTGCCATTCATTCTGTATAAGGATGGATTATAAAGAATAAAAACAAGAGCAAGGTCTGAACTTCTGACCTTTTGATGGCTGCATGTCAGTCAGGCTTTTCTGCTTCCACTTTCTCTCTCAGACCAGTTGGCAAAGTCTTTTTGTTATTTTTCTTTTTAAGAAAAAAAAAATTAACTAGTCTTTCAACAGATGAGTTTGCAGAAGAAAAATGTTGCCATAATGGCATTTTTAAAATACCGCTGGCAATTGCTGATATGACAGTACTTCTTTTCCTTCTCCTTCCTAGATGGGCAAAAACTTGCCAGTTTTTTTTTTGCCTGAAAGTTTCCTACCACATGATGCTGACACACATCACTTTTTTTTTTGTTTTGCTAAGAACATGATGAATCTGTTATTTTTAACCCTTTTCCCATTCTGAAATTAAAAAACAAAAAACAAAAAACCCCACAACAAACAAAAAAATCCAACAAAAAAACCAAATCCAAATGGCAATCTGCAGTTTTTGCTCTTTCTATAACATACAACTTGCTCTTATTTTCCCATTACACAAGTTTAAGTCCAAGACTGCTGGTGCTGTCTTAGTAAATGTCCCTGAATCTGTAACAATGCTGATTATCCTTCCCAAAATACTCCCAAGTCACCATGTTAACTCCTTTGGTGGAAAAAAGCTATGTTTCAAATGCTTTAGGGTGAGAAAGAAAATGGCAAAAGATACTCCATTTTTTACTACAAGTGAACCAACAACTAGGCTACTGCCTAGCACTACTCAGTCTGGCACCACAGGAAACTGTTCAGTGTCATGTGCCTTCCCAAAGGATAACTCACCTAATGATTTTTCTGCCTAATACCTGTCAGGAGGAAGTAATTTAGATGCAGTCCTGCCTAAGGTTTCCTGCTGGCACCCTTAGCATATAAGCTTTCACAGGTACAAATTTTCTCCATCTTTCCAGAAAACTTACAGGCTTTAAGGCATGGTGATGGAGTCAGAGACTAAGGGGGCAGATCAAAGGAGAAAAGTAGCACTCAATAATACTGAATAGAGATAGTGACTAATTTGTCAACAATAATTTGATAAGATACAATTTCCAGAAAAGTTAAATTCTTCTATTGATCTGTTCAAAGTGCCTTGGTATTTCCTCAGAGATTCCTGTTTGGTCTGTATTTCTTTCATGCTAAGCTTAGCCACCATCTAAAAACTGTGATGGTTTATTAAACTTAGCTATACAGAAATATTTGTGATATTTGTCAGATATTTCATGGCCATAACATCTGACACAGACATCCTGAAAACAGAACAAAACTGAATCTATTTATTCAAGCTTCATTCTCAAAGGTCAAGGATCAGAGAAGAGGCATTATTGTGTGTTTATCCTGCTGTTAATTTTAAAGTTTACATAGCTACAAACAACAACAATACAGTTTTATTGTACAAACAGATGAAAAAATCAATTGAGATGTCTGTCCAAGTTTAATTAAGGCTGCAATTAAAATAGTGCTTTCATAAAACGCATAAGGTTAGCATTCCTTTTTTTTTTTTTGCAGACACTAAGCTTGTTTGCTAGACTTGCCGCAAAAAGTGGGCAAAAAATCCCCCAGAACAACTCTATGTGGATGAATATGAAGCAAATGTATTAAAACAACTGGAACAGCTCTCTGTGGAAAATGCGTTGCTCAGCAATAAGGACAATTCATGAATATTTCCAAGCTAGGAAGACTTGGAGAAGAACCCACTTGGAAGGAAACCAAGTTAGAATACACCCAATTACTGGGCCTTAAATGCTTCCAAGATTTTTTAGAAGGTTGTTCTGGTTCATGTTGACGAGTGTTCCCTTTTGGCATCCCAGCCCTTTCCTGGGCATACCAGCAACGCATATGTAACAACCTAAATTCATCAGCCCAGGGCACCATTCCAACCTTCTCCTGGCATCTCTGCTTCCCAATCATCTTCACTATTTATTACTCATCCAAACAATAGCTCACAGAGGCATTGGTAGTATTCATGCAGCTATTTGAACTGACTCTGAAATAAAGTTGTCTGGTAAGGCACAGGGAAAAGAGGGATTAAGGACAATGAAATCATACTGTTTCATAAACACATTGTCATTACCTTTAACTTAGCACACTAAATTGCAGCAATATGTCATTGGGAGGCATTTTTTTCCTATTACAGCACGTACACCATGTAGTAGGGATCTGATATCCAAACCAGAAACACGAAAGTTGGCTTGAAACATCTCTGTCTTAAAATGTACAGCAGCATTCTTTGTACAGTGAGATGAACCTAACCCTAAAGTGAGCAGTAGTGCCACAGAAAAACAACAGCTCTGACTGATAAACCTGAACCTGCTTTTATCACCAGATATTTGCACAGAGAGATTATAGTCAGATCACCATCAATACTGTAAATATTTAAGGACTAATTTCTCAAACAATGCGGTAACAGATGAACCAATTGCCCTTTACTGACAATGTGGCAGTTCACTCTCCTTGCACTTGGTTCATACTTATGTAAGCTACCTCCATCCAGGTCAGTGATGTGAATGTGGAATCAAGTCCCTTCCTGGACTTTGACTTTGATGTGTTTGAGTTTTTTATCATTCTATCATTTCTATCAAAATAGACATAGTCTCTGAGCTCATCAATTTGACAAGGTCCTTTAAATCGCCAGCAATTTTATGCAGATTTCATTTATTGCCATGGTTTCAAGTATTTCCTTAAACCTGTTAAAATTAAAACTCCATTTTCCCTCGTTAGTCTCTCACTTTCAAATCAAAAAAGTCTTTATTACAGTGACATTTACAGTGGACACCTTGCTGCCACCACATATTTCATATATCAAATATTTAGCTTATTGTCTCAAGTCTTCTAATCCTTCCTTTTTTCTTTCTCTTTATCATTAATCATTTTTCAAGATGTGAAAAGTCAGTGTTCTCTGTCATCTCTTTTTGAACACTGCATTTAAACACAAGATGTCTCCAACACAAGCCTCCTCAGACGATTGAAAACTTTTCCTTTGTCATCTTTATGCAATGGGAAGTATATTGATTTGTACTTCAATTCAGCCAAACATATAATTATAAACAAAAAACTTTTACAAACTGCAGTCATAAATCAAAGTTTCCATCTGAATGTACACTCTTATTTTAGGCAAATTTTAGAAAGACAGAGTCAAGATTAAATTTATGATCCAATGTGGATGAGTATTCATGGAAAAGTTGCCAGGCTACATCTAGAATAACATAGAACAGAGTTAAACTTCTTACAGTCATTTCCCCATACACTACATGTAGACTAGTAAGGCCATTCAGAGATTGCTATCTCCACTTCTGATGTGCACAACATAATTTTAAGAGAGAGTTGATAAGCTGGAGAAGGTTTGGAAATGAAAATGTAATAATTTGAGTATTAGAAGTCTAGTTCAAAATGGATGAATAGACTAAATCTATGTATCAGAATAAACACAAAAGCTATGACCTTAATGTGATTTCAAGCATGTTCCTAAAGGAAATATCTCAAGATAAACAATCATTAAAGGAGAAGGAATTATTATATTACCTGGAAATTGGATATTGTCACAGTTTCAGAATTCTATTCCTAAATATTAGTTTGATATTTTGATATTAAGTGGAAAGATCTGAAGTCCATTCTAAAAAATAAATTGAGAATGTTGAAAAATAAATTAATACATTATTCTACACATTTAATTTAGCTATAGTTATTGATGCAATATTTGGTTCCTACTATCAGGAATTTGCCTTTCTCAAAAGTGACTACTCATTGTCTTACTTTCATTTCTTATCCTGGGAGGTCACGTTCCTTCCTTTTCTTTTTCTTTTTCTTTCTTTCTTTNGCTTATTCTGACTAGTAATAACCCCAGCAAAGGAGCTGCAACTGGACAGACCCAAAGCCATAATCAGTTTGGAGATGACATCCATGAACAGGGCAATTCCTCTTTGGAGGCATGCTTTCACAGGTGATGAGTTCTAGCCATGTAAGAAATTTAAGCAGTGTAAGTCTCTCTAATGTGTCTCCTAGGCAGCAAAGGCTACAATTGACATCAAAAATCTCTCCTTTGATTTCTCAAGAGTGTCAAGTGCAGTCCCAAGTCCCAGGTACTGTTCCACAGGGGTGTATAGATTCCTAATGGTCTTTGATTTTAGTAAGACAAAAGCAACAACATATTACAGGCAGTCTAATCCCAGCCCTTGTAAAGATAATGAATGGCTGATGTTCAGTATTTCTGAGGGTTTTTATAAAGACTAGGTGTTTAGCAGTCCTGCAAACTTCCTGTAGAGTTAATGGGGACAGATCAATACCACTGTAAGCTGCTTCATCCCAGCACTATGGTTACTGTCTCAAATAGGGGGAACAACTTGCACTCTGCAAGGCCTTCCTTCTCTGCACAAGGAGCTTGGACAAATAGTTTGGATCAAATAGTAAACCACTGTGAAAGACCAAATGAAAAAGTGGTTTAAGAGTGAGATCAAGCAAAGATTTATTCTCACAGAGAAATTCTCTTTAACAATGGGCTTAGCCTTACAGAGTGTAACACATCCCCAAATTTATAAGGGCTTTTGGCAGGAAGTAAGCAAGCACAACTACTGTACTTTCATCTTTTGCACTAGGGGCAAGGAACATTTCTCCAGTGCCTGTAACATAGGAAACAGCCAGACACATGCAAGTGAAAAAAAACCCACCAAACATTGTATACATGTATGCATATGTGTACCCATATGTATATATTTGTATGTGTGTGTGTTTAATTATAAAGCATTTGAGCACAGTGATCACACTTTGTATGACTGGATAATCCATAGATATTAGGTGATACATGTGAAATCCACAGTGAATCAAACTGTAATATATTTGTTGAGATCTCATTTCAGAGAAAAGTTTCCAGCTTGTGTCTCAGACCACATCTGCAGGAAAGGACCAAAATGGTCACAAGCTGTCAAATAACCCAATTTCACAATACTGGAGGATGATTCTTGCATTTCTAACAAAGTCAGGTAAATGTAGTGCTTTCAGATGGAGTCCTGCTCTGAGAATTTTAAGCAAAACTTGAAGATTAGCTGCAAAGTGTCACTATAGTATCCTTCAATCAAGAGTGAAGGTTCTAAGCGGCTCTGGCATGGGTGATGAAAGGAATTCCACCTCATAGAGGACAGTATTTTGCACTTGTGGACCACTGACATTAATTACAATTTCACAATGGCTAGATTTAGTACCTAGAGTAACAAAATTTCAGAAATGTTCATGGAAACTAGAAGGAATAATATCAATATCATTACTATTTTCATAAACTATGACTGTGAATCTTTACTCATTTAAGTTGTATTGAATAAGGGCAGCTAGACTTTTTTTAGGATGTGCAATAAATATATCTCAGAAATATTTACAAACCACTAATTTCATTGAAGAATAGTATTTGTTAAGCTCTTGAGCTATATAAGTTATGGAAGTTATTTCTGGAGCTGATGTATGTGATGAAAAACAGCAACAACAATAAAACCTTGAAAGAGTTTAATAACACCAGACCAAAGAAAAACAATGAAATTCAGCTCTTTTGTGCTAATGAATAGCTTGTTTATTCCTTCCTCTCAGCTAAAGAGTGGATTTCAGTAACTAGAACCAGAATGTCTTATTTCAATCCTAAGCTATCATGATCTGTAAGCAAAAGAGGTAAACTACATTTTACGTGTAATTTTTCTATTATTCTGTATAACATAAAGTGGGAGTAAACCTAATGCTCTAATGAGCACAAATAAAACTCACATCCTCCTGTGTCATATTTGCAGATGATAATGTGATCCAGCTGCTCCTGTATTCATAGGTTTTACTAATTAGAGCCAGAAAAGAGACTGTACAAATTTTCAGTCTTTGCTCACAGTCCCATGAACTTTTGTAGTTTACTCTTTACCTTGATATTCGTATGGTATATTACATATAATAACAAAAAATGTCACTGTTACTTTTCCAATCTAAGAGGAGAGGTGTGATGAAGACATTTTGAATT
>WBNO01030585.1:0-79330 GCA_013400575.1 Peucedramus taeniatus
TTAATTTTCATCGGTACACACCATACAAAGCATAGTAATGCAGGTCTTTGTCTTCCTTTTCTATGCAACTACAAAACAGGAGACTTAAAAACCAGTGCACTCATGCCCCACATTCCCTTCACTGCAAAAGTGTTAGTCTTGGGAAGAAAGGCAGCATGGGAAGAAAAAACTCCATGCAAGTTCTGGGGCCAGCCTGAAGTCTACTGCACAAGTTTAAAACAAGCAGAACAGCAGGCAAAGCCAAAGCGACACTGAGTCCTACAAAGCAGGTAAGGAAGAAGCAGCCAAGAAAGAAATACAGCTTTGAGGATGACAAATCATATGGGGCTCAGCCTCCTGGATAGATTCTTCCAAATGGGAGGAATGAATGGTGAAAACAGATGGAGAAAGCTGTAATAAACCCCTCAAGACTGGCAGTGCAATTTGTGAATAAAGATGACCATAGCAGCAATAATCAACAGTAAGGAAGGCACAAGTTGGTTCATGTAACAGGGAAGCTGATATAGAAGGGTTTGGTTGGAGGTGTTTCAGTCATAATTACTGAGACAGTCACACTAATCAAGTCATAGTTTAACAGCTCCCACCCCCAACACTCACCTTCCCCAGTGGTCTGTTTCCTTCCCATCATGTTCTCCTTGAATTTAATTTAAACTTTACTTTGTTTCTCCTTGCCTCAAAACACCTTCAACAGCCTTTATTCCTTTTTTTTGTAAAAAAAGCCTCTCCTCAGCTCCAATTTGAACAAGGTACCTTCCTCCCAGCAGTAAGTTTGTACATTTCACCTACAGTATTCATGGTAAAGGTCACTGTCTCTTCCTCCCAAAGGTCCAGCATAGCAGAGAAAACTTACGGAATTTATTTAATCAGTTCCCTAATTCTTATGTGTCTTTAAGTGACTCTACTGCTGCTGAACAGTGCTTCATATCAAGGCAGTCTTCAGGATCCAGAAACTGGCCAACATCCTGCACTCTTGAATTTAACCAGCCCTCTGTAGCACAGGTCAACTGTTTCATTATCTTACGTCTGCTATTCACCATTTTATTATTTAACACTCCAGAAAAACTGGAAGACTAACACATCACAATGAGTTTCTTGAAAAGTGAGCAGTAAATATATACATGAGTAGCGAGGGGGACACAAAGAAATTAACATTCCAAAACCTGGAAATAATATTAAATAATCACCAGAATTAAAAAAAATAAAGATTTAACTTTCACCTATGCAATAATGTATAGTGTCCCTTCCTATAAGACATTAATTGTTCTTCTAACAGTAAAATCATCTCAGTTTATCTACTAAAAATGCATCAGGATGCACATGCTTCAGGATGCATGCAATCTTGGCAAAATCTTTAGCTGACTGATGTCACTAAAGTTCTTCTCAAGGCAATGGACTCTAGACAATTTGCAGTGCACAAGGTGGTTTGACCAGTCTTGCAAGACTGAGCTATTGATGAGCAGGAGAAAAAATGGCCTTGTGCACTCCTGTAGTACATAAATACACCCACTAAACAAAGAGCAAATACTTTAATGTTCAAAAGAACATCTTTAGGCCTATCTCATTGTACAGTTCACATTAATAGTTCCACCTGTGTTAACAAGTTGTTACACATGTATGATTTAATAGTTAAATTACTGCTTCATTATCAAAATGGCCAAAACATTTTTTCCTCAAGTGTTTCAAAACTTGGCAATGAAAATGATAATTAGGGAAAGTCTTAGAGAGTTTACAGAACAAAAAAAAAGTCTTATAGAAGTCCAGAACCTTGTTCACCTTCTGGGTTACTGTTTGCAATTTACATAAACACACACACATGCACACACACACAATTTTGTGTATGCTATAAATCTATTTGATTTTCATCATCTGCAAAGAGTAATTTCACTTGTTCTACATTCTTACAAGGATGTTTTTGATATCTGTCATTTGGGTATGTTTGCATTCCTGAGGAAAACAATTTGCTTTCTAGAACTCCCTCTGACACAGGACTATATCTCTTCCTTTGAAAAAGTAATAAATAATGCATACAGGTAGTTTTGTATATAGATGAATAAAATCTTTCATAGTCTTCACACCTTCAGCAAAAGATTACTGAGGATACAAAAAAAAATTACACTGAATAAGGTGAAAGACAGCTTTCAGGAAAGACAAAAAGGAAAGCCAACTCCAGGAAATAAACTATTTACATAAGGTAGAAGAGAGATTGGCCATTAAAGTGATACTGTTCTTAGTTTCTTGGCTGCAAATGAAGTAGTTCACATCCTGCATGCATAAACCAAGGTATGAAAGATTTCACCCTCTCCCCTTTTATATAAAAAAAATCCATTAGTCTCTTGCTACTGGTAAATCTGATGATGCTGCTTACTACAGCTGTCAGACATATCCTGAGATCCTATTGTTATCTGCTCACCTTCAACAAATTTCTTTTAGTTCTCCATTTCTGCGACAAAATTTATGTGTTTGAGAATTACATTTTAAAGTAACTATTTACATTTCAACCGTGTTTTAGAATAAAGCCAGGAAAAATAAATTACTGCGGTGAAGTGATGACCTCTCCTTTTCATCAGCTATAGCTTTCCACTCTTTGAGGAACCTCTCTCAAGAAAGGCTACTCACATTGAGTCAAAGCACACGTCTGAAAAATGCAATTGCAATACCAAAAGATTGTGTTTGATATTAAAATGGAATTTCATTATATCTGGGAGTGATTTGACAGCAATTTCCTGTAAATCATACTGTAGCTCATTCTAAGAATAAGCAGCACGCAGAGGCAACTGAACTAACCCACTGCAAATAATGAGAAGCAGCAGATGAGGATGGGAAAATGAAGAGATGGAGACAGGCCTCAGAAGCTAAGGAAACCAAGCCAATTCCTTACAAGCCAATACGCTGCACCAAAAGCAGGTTACTTCCAAAAAGGAATTACACCCCTCTCTCTTATAATTCAGATTTGTGTTTCTTATGCCAATTTACTGGACACTAACAGGCTTTTCAGAAGACTGTCTCAGCAGTTTTCATTTGACCATTAATGGTTCAGTGTTGCATCTGTTCATTTCTTTCCTACAGTGGGAGCACAGGAATGACATTTTTGCTCAACCATTCAATAGGAAAGAGTCATCCCATACTGGCAATAACCTGTGTTGTTCACAGATGCGAAGAAGAAAATGTAAGCAGATTAGACACATCTTTTAATTGCAGAAATTCAGATTCATTTTTAAGGTATGTTTACGTTAAGAACATAAGCTAGTGGAGATGTAAATTCATAAACATACAATCTAACCAATGACCTTATTAACCAGACACTCGTTACAATGACAAAACAAACTTGTATGATACTGTGTGGTCTTCTTGACTCCTTTCATTTGAATTTAACCTGAAATGGTATCACTGAAAATACCCACAATTTGCTGCCAGATTACCTGACAAGCTTGTGATCATAGATCATGAACTAGGGACTATGGCTGCCTAGTGGAATGAGGAAAAATGTTTTTCTGCACTATGCAGTAGGTAAACAGCTTTCTGTCTTCCCTTTCCCAAAAGAGTAAACACTGATCACAGCATCATGAAACAAATTTCATGCCTCAGTGGTCTAATTTGGGCAGCCAACATATGAATTGTGATTCCCTCAAGGCCCTTTCAACTGCAAAAAGTTCTACAATACTCCATAAATTAACAGACTTCATGTTCCATACGGAATAAGAGTGGGAAAGACTTGAGAAGAGATAGAAAAAAAATGTGAGGGAAGTAAAGGATGATTTATGGATTTCACTTAGGACTGCTTCAAGGCCTGGGCATTATTAGACTTAGAACATATATGCTGTTTCCAACAAGTACATAGGAAAGACATGGAGACTAAAATAATAAACCAACTCACAACTATTAATTTGTTTTAAAGAACATATAGCCCCCCACAATCCAGGAGACTGTAAAAAGTAAAGAATTTGTTTGTAAGATAAATGTGTACCTCTCAAGTTGGACTCTGCTGCATAGAAGCAGAGAGGTATTAAATAAAAGAGACTGAAGTACAGTAGTGAAATCCTGCCACTACTGGAAACTGCAGAAATGTCACTGAATTCAGCAGGTTTGTGATTTCATCCTGGCAATTTACCTGTACTTCAGACTAACAGTGTGAATCTGAAAAAAATGACAGGTACTGGAAATCATTTGGGAGCAAATTATCTCACAGTATTCTGAAATTGTCAAATCCAAACAGATTCGGCTTCCTGATACAACTTACACGGCAGAAATGCTGAAAAGCCCCTGATAATATCACTCAACTGTATTTATTTATTTACTATGATTTACCCTTAAGGTTTTAAAGGTGTAATGAAATAGACCACCAGAAGGATAATAGAAAAGGCTTAGTCTTTCTGGTGAACAACTAAGCATATAATGGAGATTCCTTAATTTGTTAGCAGTACCACTAAAGCCTGAATCCCTCTTACCTGAGTGCTAGCATAAATGTTTCCAGGGAATGGTGTTCATTTTGTTCTGGCTCTAGTGTATATAAGAGTGTCTTTTAATAAAATATTTTGTAGTTGAATATTTGCTTTAGTGCTACAGGGATCTTCAATGTTCATTTAACCAGTCATATCATGTAGAAGATGCCATGGTTCCATGTTTTCTGACAGCTGTTACTGATAGCTACACTGCACTCACAGTTCTGCAAAATTCCTCAACATCACACCACAAAACCAGAGTCAGGTGATGGATGGACAGCTGCAAGGGCTGGGGATCTGTTACCCAGTAGTGACCTGGTGCACTAATGCACAGCTGATCCTGTAGGGAACTGCTCTCTCATAGCCTCGATTTGCAGCACCCCACACATGGAGCTGTTTGATCAGTCTTACTGTAAGTTGCAGCAGACATCTGTGGAAACGGGCAGACAAGTGCAAAAAAAATCCAGGATATCCAGGAGATACTGTCAACTTCTAAAACATTCTTATACAAAGGCACACCTGGAATTTGCATAACCTTAAGCTGGTTACCAGGGGGCCCTATAGTTGTACAGGCAGAATAAATAAACAGTGGCCTTGTAGGAGGATAGAATTCCTCCAACAATCTGTCACTACTTTCTTATCCTTCATATAGAAAAAAAAAATCTCATAATCATGTATAAACAAGGAATCAACTCAGATATTTTGGAATTGCTATGCTGTTAATAAAATAGTTTTGTATTACACAAAGTCCAGAAGGGTATTTAATTTCTACAATAAAGAAATTACATTCTACTAAAGAATTCATGCGTGTCCTAAATTCTGTGAAAAAAATTAAAGGTAAAATGATACTGTCCTGAAGCATTTGGAAAAACTGAATGGAATGAGGATTTCCTTATACTGAATTCTACCTTCAGTTTTACAGTAGAGCATTACATCGAAGTTCAAAGGTTCTGGAAAGGATATAAATGATGAAATAGCAACCCATTATTTTCCCATACATGCTAAACCCTTTCATGACTAGAAAAATAATTCTTTCAGAAAATCTTGGTGGCTTCGGAAAGACATGAGTCTAATTCTTCCAATTCAGCAGTGAATACTGTCTTTAAGGTGCTGGAGCACTAGAAAAGTGTCAGCCTTGTATCACCTTGTATACCCATGCAAACCCAAATAAAACCAAAGGAGATTTTCATTGCCTTCAATGTATTTGATCAGGCTCTTTCTGAATAGATGTAACAGTTCATCATTCATATACAGATAAATATGAGGCTTTGCTTTTCAAGTGATTTTAAATTTTTGTGTGTGTGTTGGATTTTTTTAACTGCTTGGTTGTTTAACCTGACACACTTAAATAATTTATGAAATGCAAATGCAATGGAAAAGGATAACTATAGTAAAAGCCTGAAATTGTTTAAAAGCATAAATAGAGAATTTCATTTCTAAGTCTCACCTTTTACCACTGCCAATTTCACCTGTCCCTCTTTCTCCACTTACTGCAGCTTCATCTGACTGAGCTTCTCAGACATTGTTTCACTTATTTTGATTGTCCTTACTTCCTTCTCACAGACAATGTCTTAGTTCTGGCATGTTGGTTTTCATGTATGGACATCACTGGAATCTGGAGGCTGCTGTATTCCTAATGCTAGGTCCAAACACTCACTATTGCTTGCTGTAGGGAACAATTGGGTAATAATAGCAGCAAGACAGCCATTAAACTTGCACCTCCATTATTAAAAAAGATAAAGCAAAAAGGCATGTTTTTGATATCAGGCTACACATATGAATAAGGGAACACTATCTTTGCTGAAAAAAATTATTTGAAGACAGACTTTAAATCAATATCTGACATCCATCTAGAAGCTACATTATTGATTAAGTAAAAAACAATGGACTCAATGAATATAACTAAGATTCTTTGGCTCTGTAATACAGAAGGTCAGATTGGACTGTTATACACAGTCTTCTCAACACCTAAACTGTAAGAATGGAATTTGAGCTGAAAATACTAAACAGAGATAGAGGTAAGCCAAGAAAATCATTATGCATAATACTGCAGTTAGCCAGCACAGACGTTACAAGAAAGTCATCTGCTCTTCCTTTGGGATTTAGCCTTTACTCATGATTGCCACACGTAAGGGAAACAGTACCTTTATTTTTAGTAAAGCATTCCACTGAAACAAGGCAAGAAAATCCCCCAGAAGCACTTTCTACAGAAAAATACCTACCATGGAGCAGTTCAAAGACACTATAAAATCTAATATTGATGAAATTGACAGCCCATAATTTTGCACATTTTACATTCCTTTCAGACTCTCTCCTCTCTCCAGATATCAGTGCGTTAGAAAAAAAAAGAAATTACCTGTAACCAGAGTCTGTCACTTGAGTCTGTTCCACCATTGGCAGTGCATTGAAAAGTGGCAAACTGTCCTGCATTGACTTCCACACTCTGAAGACGCAAGAAATGGGGAGTTTTTGCTGTTGGAAAAGATACAAGTGTAGAAGTTATTGGCTATTAAAAAATACACCAAGCAAATGAAATAGTTCTGCTTTAAAAGGTTCAAGTCACTGACTACATATTAGATTCTAGGCTGGTTTACTTACATGCCTTGGAAAGAGCATAACAGAAGGGTGCTGTGTAATTGTTCCTGCTTTGTAAATTACCTTAGCTCAGCATCCCTCTTAGTAATAACAATCTATTAAAAAAAGATCATATTGGAAACTAATAATGTTTTGAAGACAAACCTATTAGATGCTTGCCCTGCTAACTAGACAAGTCAGTAAGAAATGATGTTATCAGGGCAACACGTTTTTCTTCTTAACCAAGTACACTGTCTATAGAAGAGATCCTTTAGAAATGCAGCCCACCAAACAGGTGCCATACTAACATAACACTCCTCACCAACTACAGCTGAATTTTTTAAACACAATGCTTTTCAGCAGCACTGCAGGAAAAAACCCAAAACACAACACATATTCTCCATACCAATGCTTATTTTTCATTTAGAAAGATAAAACAATCTCAGTAAAAATTAAAGCAATATACCTACAAGCAAGGTAATGAATGAAACTGATATTAAAACAAGAATTATATCCACTGAAGTAAAAAAGTGTATTTTTGTTGTACTAAAAAGAGTCAAGCATGTATATAGAAAAATACAGATATTTGATACAGAAACCTATCATTTAAAGCACAATATTCCCCAACCTACTCAAATCCTACTGCAGACAAGCAGACTTCTTGCACTGTCTACACTAATAGATAAATCAGGCTTTGAACATTGCTTTTCAATGTAAAAATCTTCGTACTAGCAGCAGACTGGCAAACTAAACACCTATTTTCTAGTAGAGCACTACAACCATTTGAAGTGTTGATGATTTTTTCTTAAAAACGCTTATTACAGGGAGAAATTGCATTTTTAAGGAATTTATAAATAGCTAGCTTCACAAAGAAGTTGCTAAATATCCAGTGCAAGACAGCATAAGAAGGAGGAGATGGAATAAAATAGCTCCAAATACTATCTAAAAATGGGATAAAATATTTTTGTAACTATCCTTATGGTAAATTTATTACACATATGGTCTTTTTTTTTTTTTTCTTAAAACATTTCCCAATTAGGGCAGACAGAGTTTAGGTCAAAATTATCCACTTCTTTGCCTATGAAACTATTAATGTCAGAATATCCAGTAAAATTCTACAGTATGTTCTCCATTTCTCACCTGTCGCTTTTATTTTTTTTAAATCTGCTTTTAACCCCTTCAATTTTTCTGTTTCCTTGGTCTTAAACTCTAAAAAATTAACTTTTCTGAATTACCAAGTATGGCCTAAGTGGAGAAGAGCATATTTGTTTTAAACAAATAAACACACCAAAAAAAACCTGCCCATCTACTACAACCCATCCCTTTCATTTCTACGTCCCTACAATCTGTCTTCTGCTCAGTCTTTGTTTGTACTACCCAGGAAAATGCCTAACAAATATTTTTCCCATTTCAATTTTTTTTAAAGAGTTAATAATTCCAGAACTATTTTTCTGGGAATATACAGAAAGAATATCATTACGAGCTTCACAAAGTTTTAGACACAGAGTAGTTTTACTTCAATTTTCACACTTTTTCAATTTTCTTTAGACAATTTAACTGGTTTGATGTCTTAATTTCTAACATTTTAATTACTTCATCAAAGAACTTTTCATTAAAGCTTTTGCATTTCAATACTGTTATGTTAGAACTCTACATGCTATAGGCTATAACTCAGTCTCCACATTAACAAGAATTATTTGCAGGTTTTCAGAAGTGATTGGTACAAACGCAAACATCAAACCTCTCGATATCTGTGTAAAAAAATTAGTAAGCCACTAAAATGCTGCTTCAGACTTCTCCTACCTGAACCAAGGCTATAAATTCAAAATGCAGAAGCATCTATACTTTCTAACAACATGAAAGCCTGCAGTGTTTATTAGAAATAAGTGACTCAGAAATAACAGCTGCTGATTCTGCATAACTGTCTCTGTATTTGAAGAAATGTGTGTGTCTTCCTGCCTTTAACACTAAAACCATTTTTATGAGATGCTTTGATATTAACTGATAGAGCACTTTTTATTTGGAATCACAGCTCTTACTTAAAAGCTGCAACAAATGCATGCAAGCACAATATGATATAAGAGGAACCATCACACAGAAATTGGTGCCTTCTTCCCCACTCAGTCATTTGGTCAGGAAGATCACGACCTACTATTCCATGTATGGTCTTAATACATATTATTTAACAAACAGCATACATGTGAAGCAATGTTTTATTTAAGTAGTCTATTTAATTATGTCTGAATTACCATATTAAAGCTTTATTTACAAGGTTTGACTTGACAATTCAGGATAATTAAGTATTACATATCCTTAATAATGATCTAAAGAAATATATCTGAAGCATAAAGAAGTAAAACGGTGCAGAAACTGAGCCATGAACCTTGTGAAGTACCCTGAGTAACCCTGCTTAGCAAAGCCTCAGTCCTCAGCCAGCTCAATTTTCTTCCTTTTAAGCCTTGCAAAAAATAATTATATATAGTCAGCTGTTGTGTTGCTCATCTGCTTTCACTAATGTCTCAGCTTGTGGCTGCACTGAATTTTTGATGCAGACAGAAAACTCATAAATAAATCTCAGAATCACAGAATGATGATAATTTGGTGATTGTGTTCTAAAGGAGTTGCCATATGGCCCAGTTTGGGTTTGGGACTCATGCTAAGTGCTGTACACAAGGTGCACATAGGAGAGATATCTTTAAAGACAATAAGGTGCAGTGATGCCATGTTTAGCAACACTTCATATATATACTCAGCCTGTACTTTTGGCAGTGACATTGTTTTCTGACATTTTCCTTTTCTTTTGCTCCACATTTATCAAAAGCATAGTGGCACATTTATTTTAGGAGATCTGGCTTTACAACACAAGATAGGTACTTACTACATGGATGTCCTAGAACCTTCACTTCATCAATAGCCACATATCCAGAGTGACCTGAAGTAATCACTTCAAAAACAACCTGAGAAGCAGAAAGAGAATTTCAGTTAGCATCTTTGGAACATAGGGAATATAAAATAGTTTCTAATGGAAAAATACATCAACTCTTTCAATATGTTATGAACACCTGGAAAACAAAACACCATCGTAAAACCCTCAAAACATGTTTCTCTTATCATTAAAATAAACCAGAACTTAAATGACATTTTTTCACGTTTACATCATTTTTGGAGATTTGCAAGCAGGGTCATATATAGCTCACAGTAGAAATAACCAATCTCTCCAATTGGTCATTTATTAGATAACTACTTTGGCATTAGATAACTACTTTATCTAATGAACGCCTTAAGTATTAGGATCAGTATTCTATTTTCAACTCTTTGTCTTGCAGAATGAACAGCTATTATTTTAAAAATCACAGTTTTGTAGCATACAGAGATTTGCAGGGTATCAGACACAACCATACCTATTTTCAGGAATGTATTTTGCATGCTTTTAATCTTCCCCCAAATACAGTGAATTAAGCAAAGCAGATCCATTTGATACGGTTTGTTTAATGGCTATAAATAGGTCACAAAATAAATGGACTGTTCTCATCGTTTGAACTGAGTACACTCTAAAGTAAACCCCTCCAAAGTTTGGCAGCCTTAGGCTTTGAACATCCTAAGAATGTTTATATGGAATAGAAGAAAATATGCCAGTAATGTTTGCAGGTACATTTCCACACCAATGCTCAAGAAGTTAATGCTAAAATCCAGGTTGTTCTGGATTCTGTTGGTTCTGGTTCTGGGTGCATCCTGGGCTGTTCAGGGAATACTTTACTTTTGCTCGGGAAGTTAACTCTAATTGCCTTTTGTAAGTGATCTCAGGAAGCACCCTGAGGAAGTTTAGAAACCATTTTTCATACATATGCTTTACTTGACCTTGGAACAGATGCACACACTATATACTATATCCCTTACTGAATGATACAGAATGCAAGTATGTTATGAGGATAACATACAGCTCCATAATATATCACGATTTCCTGATGGTGAATAAAGACTCTCAAAACACCAATTCTGATTTTAAAACAAACCTTGCAGTAAGAAAAACTTTGATTCCCTTCTGCCTCTGCCTTCTTCTCTGTTTTTCCTTGCTCTACCTCTGGACACTGATCTGCTGTTCTCGCCCAGATTTCTTCTTCCTAACCTCTGTCCATTTCTCCCTCCCAGTCTCACCTGAATAAAATTGCTGTAAATATGGCCTTAATTCCACATGGCTGAAAAGGAAAAAATACTTTTCATTGTAGTTCTGCCTCCTGTTTACACAAAATTTCAACCTAAAGCACTGGTGTTACCACTACATGAATCATGCAGCAAGAAAAAAACCACAAGAGGTCAATGAGCAAAGTCTAAATGCCACCAAAGAAATTTTTCAGAAACAAGTTCTGCAAGAAAAGGGTTGCTCAGTTGGCTTTCTAAATGCCAGCTGGCACTCTACTGGCTCTTAAAGTTGCTATTATTGATCCCCAGCAACAGGCTGAATGGGATATGGATTTGGCTTCTAACTTTTAGTAAAACATCCAGAGCAAAACCACTCAAAATTTCAAAGGATCTCTTTCCTAAAAAGAAGAAAATCTCCTGATGGAATTGGCCTTAACTATTTTGGGAAAAAGAAGTTCTTAAAGAAGAAAAAGAGCAAAGACTCAAAGAATAACCTGCATTCAGAGACCTGAAATAACTTTTCTAACCTGATTATTACCCTCACCTTAACAGCCTTGAAATGGAAATAGAGAGGTGATGTGCACTAAGTAACCCTAAGTTTTAAGAGCAGTGCAAGACCCAAGAATGTAGCTCCTGTTTTCAGTCACTAAACTTTGAAAAAAGAACAATTATTTGTCTCTATTAAGAAACATGGCACAAGAAATTGCACACAAGAAATTCTTCATCTGCAAAACAATCTCTGAACAAAAGTAATTATGCTGAGGCTCTTGAGAAAAGGCAGAGACTGATCAATCTCCTGAAGAGCTACTGAGCCTATCTGAAAGTGAGAACATCTGAAAGACCATAGGGTATGACAACCACAGTATAGCCTCAGAAAGCTGCAGCTGAGGCAGGGAAGTTACAACATGGTAGTGGATAACAGGGAGCAGACAACCAGGTCTCAGAAATGATGGAAAAGTTTCCCAGGGAAATATGCTGCCACAAAGTAAGTCCCTGAGATAAATGACTCTAAGTGTGGATGCAAAGACTAGCCTCTAAAAACACAGAGGGCTGGGGACAGTTACTGATTTGTTTCCTGTATTCCCTAGTGGCTTTCAGTTTTCTCTGTTAAGAAGAAAAATACATTAACAACTAACCTTCTGGGTTTTATTAAAATATGACATTAAAAAAACCAAAAAGCAACCCTCTACTTCCTATGGAACATTCAGCATAAGAGCAGCTGCACAAAGCCATCGGAAAGGCTCACCTGATCCATGATCTCATCACTGAAGAGTAAAGTATTTTTTTTTTCAGGTTCTCAGCTTTCAGACATGATAAATTCTCAAAAATATTCTGAGGAACTGGCACATGCACACCTGTGGAGATGCCAACCAAACCAGTCAGAAGTCTTCTGCTAGAAATGTTGCTGCCAGGTAACAGGGACTTAACTATTTTTTAAAATGCTGCATAGGAGTGTCTTTTCTAAAGAACTACCTGACTTCCAGCAAGACCAATAACCTGAGCTTTAGAAAAGAAAACATGTACAATACCTCAGTAGATCACAAAATAATTTCTATAATTTGTAACAGGGGAGCTTAGCTACAGGTTCTCTGAGAGGCTTTAAGCACCTCAGTATTGCAATCTACTCACAGCCAAAAAAAGTTTGTAGATTCCTATTCCTTCAGTTCATAGGCAGAAACTACAACCTTGAAACAACTGAATCAGAACTGCCAATGACAACAGCAGAGAAAAACTCAACAACTGATCGAAAATACCCTGCTGTATCTCTAGACAAAATACCAAGAATGTCATTCCAAAAAAAACCCAGGCAGCGTATCAAGAAAATGCCAGCTGGACATACAATTGAATTACAATTATTGACATTAAAGAGAGTATGTTCCAAAGAAAAGTATTACAAATTGAAATACTGTCAGTTTAATCGCACTTCCATTAAAAGCAATAGCCAAACTGATATCAACTTTAATGACTGTAACTTTTAGTCTCTTCTGACAGGGAATATGCCACATTTTAGTAAATGGAAAGAGTGTCATTAAAGCCAGCAGTTACATACCATTGTCAAAGAGAGACACTGATTCATATATAGAAGAAAAAAGATGCAGAAATATAGACTGGTCAGAAAGAAATGACAGCAGACCTGAGGAGAAGGACTTAACGGTGTTGCTGGATGAGAAGGTCAAAACGACCCAGCCACATGCATTTGCAGCCCAGAAAGCCAACTGCATCCTGGGCTGGATCAAAACAGGCATGACCAAAAGGTAAATGCATGTGATCTTCCCCCTCTACTCCACTTCAGTGAGATCCCACCTGGAGGACAGCATCCAGCTCTGGGGCTGCCAAAAAGGGCACAAACCCCGTTGAAGGAAGTTCAGAGAAGATCCATGAAGATGGTCAGAGGAGGGGAACACCTCCCCTATGAAGAGGCTTAGACAGCTGGGGTCGTTCAGCCTGAAGAAGAGAAGGCTCCAGGGATCACAGAATGGTTTGCGTTGGAAGGGACCTTAAAGGTCATCTAGCTCCAACCCCTTTGTCATGGGCAAGGACACCTTTCACTAGACCAGACTGTTCAGAGCTCCATTCAACTTTGTCTCATTATGGGATACCACATTACAGGTGTACCTATAACCACATATACATACTGGAGATCTTTCAAAGGCCTTTCTAAAAGGGACCTACAAGAGAGCTGGAAAGGAACTTTTCACAAGGGCATGTTGTGATACGACAAGGGACGATGGCTTTGAACTGAGAGAATGGATTTAGATTAGATATTAGTAAAAAAACCTTTACTGTGAGGGTGGTGAAACACTGGCATAGTTTTCCCAGAGAAACTGAGCCCCAAACCCTTGGAAATGTTCAAAGATAGGCTGGATGGGGCTTTGAGAAACCTCATTTTACGGAAGGTGTCCCAGCCACAGCAGGAATTTGCAGCTACATGATCTTTAAGGTCTCTTCCAACTTAAATCATTCTTTGATTGTATGAACATGACAGTTTATTCCAAGAATAGTAATATAATCCCTCTTCTATAATCCCTCTTCTTTCTGTGAACACAGGCTGTGAAATACAAATTGCTGTATACAAATTCAGTATTTTGTTTTATTTGAATTGATGAATGACAATTATGGACTCAAATATCTGCAAATTAAGCATTTTCCATTTTTACATTAAAAAAGGAATTTGATCCTATGCATTACGGGTTTCTGAAACTCCTGCTTTGAGTGCTACACACTGTGAGAGAGAGACCTGAGAAACACTTCTGATAGCCTTGAAAACCTTACAATAGGGATGTCAAGACTCTTCACAAAATCTGGATCAGTTTTCCTAGTAAATTCATTAGAAATGAAACCTAGGAACCTATTTCACATCCAATTTTCTCCATAATTTTCCATTTGAAAAGTAGCTTGGCCTGTAAACATTAACTTTTCTACTGCCACCTCCAAACTTTGTCTTTTCTCATGGCTGATGCAACACCTGCAGGCAATACAAAAGACTCCAGTCAAAACAGAGAAAACACTCCAGCAACGTCAGACTGCGTGGCCCTTGGATTTTTTGCCTATTATTCTGCCACCTTATCAGTCCGGAAACAACTGGTTAAAACACGGAATTCATTTGCTCAGGAAAAACTGCTGAACACTGCCCTGAGAGCTGTTTTACACCGTAGCAGGCCTGCCAAACAGGAACCAGGGAAGCAGCTTAGCACTGCACTGTCCCTGATCCTCCCTGCTTCACTGAAGAGCAAAATTAGCTTTTCATTCCTGCCGCTTCCCCTCGCTACATATGAACAAAAGAAAGGGGGTCTGCTCACCAACATAAATGCTTACTGCTGAAAATGTGCAACTCAAGATAACTCGTTTGTTCCAAAGAACAATAGAAATAAACAGGTTTTGTTGCCACACAACCTCACTCTGTAAATTCCTGCCTTTGTTGCTGCAAAATTACAACACTTTCAGTCAAAAGGTGGATTGTACCTAATATAAACACTGTCCTTCACACGACTTAAAAATAGCACTTTGCAAAAACAAGAGAGAGAAAGGAGTATTAAGAAAGCTGCTTAAGCTCAGGCTGCAATCCTGCCCCCTGCATTCCCCAGTGAGCAGGCAGTGCTGCATCACACGCTGCACTCTCCTCTCTGCCTGCTCTGCTTTACTGCACAGAACACCTTCCTTGACTGTACTGTACAAGGCACTGGGAACAGTTTCTCTGCAGAAAACTGGCTTGTACCCTGTGGGTTGAATTCTTCCCCCCTTTCTGACTCATCCTGGGACTACCTGCCTTATCACAACAGCAGCAACTGCTTTCTCATCAAAGCCATGTGAAGGGAGGTTCCTGACCTGGTCCTTCCCAGGCCCTGCAGAGCTCCATCACTGCTTATTGGTGTGGGCTGCCTAAATTGTGTTCAGGCCTCCCTGGCTGGGAATTCACTTTGTGCCATTTCCCTCTCCACCTTCCACTCCTACACGACTTCCACGTGGCCCTCACACCTGCACTCAAGCACATGAAACAACACTTTGGTGGCTGCTGCCAATCTGAGACCACAAAGAAAGAAGCAAGCCAGCCTCAAAACTGAGCTCCTGACATTAAGGTTTGTTAAACCTTATTATTGTCTTTCTGTTTTTAAACCAATTGCTGTCTTGTATTTCTCTACTGAAGGCCCAAATGCTTTTTCTGGTTTAGGAACAAGGGACAGGAGCAAATAACAGAGCCTTGTGTCTGTGACAAAAAATGCATGTCTCCTTACTTGTGACCATTTTTAGACTGCTGGGGGTTTTTAAATTTAGGTATGTGGTTTGCCCTGGTGCATCTTTCTCAAAATAGTTATTCCCAAAGCACATAAGTCAATGAAGAAGAGCTATTTAAGATGCCTGACACAGGTTGTTTTTCAAAATGCAATATGCATTTCAAAGTTTCTTTGGAGTTCAAAGCACAGTTCAGGAGCTGTATGTGTGCAGTTGAATGCAACACACAACACACGAGAATGTGAGCCTGACTTTTACTGCACAAGAAGCTTAATGCTCTGTCCTAGATGAGGATTTAAGTACACTGCATGAGCCAAACTCCAAGCAAAACACGTACAAAGCAAGTTATGAAACAAATGTATGCTTAAGTCCAGATTTCAAAAGTTAGGTTTGATCTGCTGCTTCTTATTCCCTGAACTCCTAATTTACAGGGGAACATGTCAGAATGGTGAAGGGTAAATCTCATCTCTGTGAAGTGATACCATGTAACTCCTTTGTGTCCTTACTAAAAAGGATCAGGAATTACTGCCAGGCTCTTACCCCATTTTTTCACTCCAGCTTCATAGGATTTTACATTTAAAGATGGTGCAGTGGCACAGACAGTTGTGCTACTACACTGGAAGCTATTTTTAATCCTTTCAATTCCATTTCTGGATTTTAAATCTCCAGTGTTTGTTGTTTTATTTAATCAAGATTTGTTTCAGTTCACTGCTGCCATGACTGACTTCCAGCAAAGTACAAGGCAAATAATTCAAAATACAAAAACTGATAGGGGGACAGTGTGTGACTGGCTGTGGAGCTGTGTTAAATTGCTTGCTTGAAGGGTTAGAAGCAGGGAACACAATCCCCTCACCAGACTCAACTCGGTAGCAGCTTTTGAATATTGTGATGTTCCAAAATGGCAACACTTCTAAAATACAAAATTTTAAATACTACTAATTGGTCTGAGAATCATTAACTAACCTAGGAAAAAAAAACCTGATTCTACTCCCTCTAAAAAATCCAAATGAGAAAAAAACATCAAAACATTAAAGAAAATAAAAACATAGGCCTAAAAAATACCCTGCCACCCTTTCCTCACTAGATGAGGAGCCTTTTCATGACTTGTATCTCAAAGCATCAATTTTAGAGCCTTTCAACCTACTGAGATTGCTCCCCAAGAATCTAAAAACAATCTTGCCACTTACCAGCAAAATCTATGTAATGTTCAATTCTCTTTTTCCATGTACATTCTAATTCTGCTCAAGTTAGGAGGAGGGTGAAAGTCTTAGGAATTATGTGAAGCTTTGTTTTGTTTGCAGGCTGTCTCCAAAGGCACGGTAAACTCCTTGATGCTCTTGCTTAAGATGCACCAAGTAGACAATAGCTCAGTAAAGCAAACAATTTCTCCTGGGCACAATGTTAAAAAGAAGAAGGCAATGCTCCCTCAGGGGAGCACTCCTAAAGTGATTTTATAAAACAGAAATAAGACTAGTACCTGCAGAAATACACCAGCTACTTTGAAACAAATAGCTCAGAGACCAGCAGGCACAGCAGAAAGAACAAGCTGTGCTGATTATCTTGGACTCAGAAGGTGTTTGGCAGCTTGAACCCAATGTTAGTGCAAGCACACTGTTGTCACTAACTGGACAGCAGTGCAGACATACCCAAAAATCAGTGGCAGATATTAGGCTGTAGTACTCGGAAGATCATTAATTATGGAATTAAATACATCCTTAATTGTCAGAATGCTTGACAATTTAAATAATTAGCAAGTAATCAACAATTAATGTTGTTACATGCAGGTTGCAATTGTGATTTGTAATATATATGTAGTACTGCTTACCTATGGAGTGCAACATGCACAAGAAACTACCTGGCAAAAAGAAAAGGGTGCATTAAAAGAAATTAATTATTTTGTTCAGAGACTGTACTTCTAATGAGTCAATTCTAAATAGAAACACAACCTGAAAAATATTTACAAGCTGGAGCAATTGATGCTCCAATAATAAACTACTGTTAATTATTAAATCTTCTGAACATTTTGCTTGTATGTGTTTGCACAACATGGTTTAAACCAATAAATCTTTAGAAGTTGGATTAAAATTCACTTCATACTACCTAAGCTGATTTGTAGTCAGCTACCATTTAGTGGGAGCTATTTTGCCTACATTTTTCAACAGCAAAACAGACACAACACACTGTGTTTGAAAAAATATTGAATTGTATAAATATCATAACTCCGAAATGTTATCATATATAATTTGTTCTCAGAGTTCTGTGGTGCATTTTGGTTTCCTTTGCATCTAGACATCTTGCAGGTGTTCTGCTAAGGGAATGGAATTATAAAACATTCACAGATGTGCATGGCTACACAGATTATGTGATTTAAAACACAACAATCACACATTTACATTGCTTTGTCCCTTCACCTATTAATGTCATGTCTTCTCTTGGAGATTACTCACTGGGAAGCTACCAACCTTCATATAAGAAAAGTAAAACAGGGCTCCATCATTCCCTAGAAATCTTCTTAGGAGGCTTTTTAAAATTCTGTTCAGTAAGGTCAGACAAACTCAGAAAATCACTGGGAGGAAGTATTGTATATTTTGGAGGTTTTGTGTGGAACACATGAATTTGTACCAAAGGAGGTTGGAGTTTTGGACTCAAATGAATAGCAGCTTAGGAAATCGACTTGGTACTATATTTTATACCTGTCAGGTGAGTTATGTGCCTTCCCCACTATTCCTGCAATCCCCTGAGCTGTCACCTATCTTGGACCCATATTCTCACAAGATCCTCGTATACCCTTCTCTCCTCTTCCCGCCCTTCTCCCAACTGCTTGCAGCCTGTCTTCCCCCACAGTAAACTCTGTGAAGAAGAAAAAGCAGGAAAACTGATGAAAGGAGTTCAGAAACAATGAATAATTGCAAATGTCAGCACTCAAGTGAGGAAATTGCATCACAGATCTCTGAAGGAATGGAGGCAACCAAAACGAAGACAATTAACTGTAAGCTCTTAAAAAGGTGACAGCACTTCCTTGAGAATAAATGAGCTTATTTACAATGAAACCAGTGAAGCTACAGTATTTAACACTGATTCCCTGCACTGCCATGGATATTAACATAGCATAAGATCTTTTGGCACATCAGCTAAATTGCAGTACCTAACCAGGTATTATTTCAGATTATATGCAGCAAATGCAAAGAAAATTACCTACTATACTCCACAGTGAAAGAAAGATTATGCAAAAATGTCAACATTTCCAGCAGCAAGGAGAGCACAAGGAATCCATTACAGACAGGCTCAGGCATCTATTATACATCAGCTGATGCATGGTAATCTGCTAAACTGCAGTACCCCATCCAAGCATGTAAGGGTTCACCTACAAATAAGGGTGAACAGTCCAGATGGCAAGTCTTGAGGAGAAAGAGGATGGGAAAGGTTATCCTTCTGTTTCTATGGCCTAATACTATATGTATCATATTGTCAGAAATCTGACAGAGATTATTATTAATAACATTAGTAATAACATTTGAAACTGTTGGAGGTTTCGCGTATTTTTAAGAACATGTTAATTTACCTTAAAATTAATAGTCAGAACCAAGGCTTCTTCTACTAAAATTCCCCTGTCCACATCAGCCTTTTAATTCAGAGCTAGAGTGAGACTTTGAAGCACAACCCTCTTCTTTACTGACTGCTGATTCCAGAGCAGTTCTGCTGCACAAAAACAAGACTCCTTTCAGAAGACAGAAAACTGGAAGCTCCTCTACTAATTCACTATACAGATGGGGACATTTCAGACTTGGCCATAAGTGACACAGTTACACATTTACTCAGTATTCAGTACTCCTGAACCAACCACCATGTTCACAAAACCTTCCAGTAAATACCACATTTATAAACCATTGAGTTACATCCAAAGTCAGCCACAAAATTATCTGTGGGATGCTCTATCCTCCCACCATTCATTGGGGCTAACAACCCAGACTGGTCCTCAGTATTTCAGTCAAGATAGAAAGGCTTTTTGGCTGCATTGGAAGACATTCTCAACACTGGCATCATGGTAACATGAGGTCTTGATGTCAGGTCAGAGAATTATGGGAGTGTCCTGAGTTGGAAGGGACACTTAAAGATTATGGATAACAACTCCCTGCTCCTCACAGGACTACCTAAAACCAAACAAAATGACAGAGAGCATTACCTAAACACTTCTTGAAGCCTGACAGGCAACAAAATACACACTGCCCTTTTCACCCTGAGAGATGTATGACTGAACCAAGCTTGGACTTTGTGACCAAGACACAGCCTTATGCTCCAGGGAGTTAGGCAGCACACAGCTTCTCCCACACAGCTGAAGTGAACCTCAGCTCTGCCAATACGCCTGCCCTTCTCGAAAAGGCATGAGAGCATCACCTCATCGAGCCTGCAGACATATATGTGATCTTATAAAAGATTCACATCATGGAGTCTGCTGAGATGTATGTAAGCTTACCCTGAATACTCTCCAGGAAGCCCTGACAATGCAGCTGCAGCAGTTTCTAGGAATCTTGGGTAGAACACTGGATGCAAATGCAGACCCTATCAGCTGTCCAACCCAGGAACACAATGTCAGAGACAAGAAGAAATGAATAAGTGTGCTCTTTTGGGTCAGCAAGTATTGCCTCCACTGCCAGGCATCCCACATTCCAAGAATAAAATGTTCCTGGCCCTCCAAACTCATCTTTTGGAGTAGGACTTTCTGTTTCATTGTGCGTGAAACAATCATAGAGAAAAGATTTCAGAAAGTTCCTCAGATTTTTTTTTTCCCTTAAAAGAAAAAGGGTTCAAAAAGTACAGATTGAGTTCACTTGAGACATCCTCACAATCAGATGCTGAAGCCACAGAAAGGAGCCCAATGCAACCTCCCAGAGTACCTGCAGTGGACACTGCCAAACTCATAATTAGAATATGATGGGACAACAAATACCTGGTTACCTGAAACAGCAAATGCAGGAACTGCAACAAGACTCTGCCATATGTGACACTAGTACCTGGGGCATTGCTGGAGGAATTAGGGTGTCCCACTCTGGAACAGCATGGTGGAAGAGCAATATTGTACCTCCCAGCAAGGTCTACAGTCAAGGAACTTGACATCTTTGGGATGGCTTTTCTTCAGAATGCTTCAAACCATAAGTGACAATACTCAGTACAGGCAAACAAATAAAATACAATTCAAACTTTCCAAACTTCAAGTGAAGATGGAGGAGCCTCAGTAACATCTCTATGGTACTGATCTGCTCTTATTAAAGTTATTTGTTTGTGGAGACATAAACTGTATTTTCACAGGAAGAAGGAGGAAAAACATTGAACTACTATAGAACAATAAGCAACTGTATGATCTAAACCTACCTACAGAAAAGCAGCACCCTAATGGACTGTCAAGTGAAATTCCCCCAGAATCTTTAGGACGCACTCAAAATCCCATTCCTATGACAGCTACTATTATATGTATGTTTACTACTGGACAAATGGATATTGCATTCAGAGTTAAGACTTGAACTGAGGATTCAAAGGATTTTGCTGGATCTAAAGCAATAAGTATTGCTGATCTAAATCAAACTTGAAGACTGTACTGTAATAAAATCTATTGGCATTCAATTCCAGCATCCCTACTGAACTGAAAGAACGAGTGAATTTATTACAGAGAAACAGACTTAATTGACTGAAATCAATGGCAAAATTTCGCAATTTTTTTCAGCATAATTAGTTCATCCATATTTAGAGCATGTGTGCATCTTACACACTTCTATAAATATACATAAACATATAAACACAGCCATATGTATGTAAAAACAAACATTTAGTATCATGTACAAAAATGTGACTAAGATGATGATCAACTAGAAATACTCAAAGTTATTTTGATTTAAAGTTAAAATGAGGACTAAGAACCTCATTTTATGGCTATTATGAAAAACAAAATTTCATAAAAAGTAAGACATACCTGATAAAAATTGGGCCAGAAAGTACTAATTGCCAGTTCTGCTCTGCTCCAAGTGGCAGTGATAGATGTGTTCCAGACTGGATTACCAATAGGACCATCATTAACCTTCACATATACATTCAAAGTGCCAGGGCTAGCTCCACTCTTGCTTGAAACATAATAGTGAAAATCAATACAATGTGTATCATTTTCTTTCAGATGGGGCATCAGGAGGTGAGCTTTCTGTCCTGAAAATCTTCCAGATGTATTCACCAACATGAAAGAACCTGCAAAAACAAAGTGACTGATTCAATTTCTTCCTTATTTTTCTCTTCTTAATATGGTAGTATCTGTAACTAAATCATAATTAAATAATAATAATAATAATGCAACCATTTTTCTTCGCTCCTACTAACATAAGAGTAATATGTATTTGGTAGGTATTTAAACTCCAATTTCTTTTGTAGAATCTTAAAATTCTTTTGTAAAGCTAGTAAATATTACAATCTTTATTCTACAGGTGGGGAAGGAAAGAGACAAAAAGCCCCAAACGCTGAAGCGACCTGCACTGCAATAAACCTACAGATGGTAGTAGAGAATCAGCTGTAGGTCTCAGCTGAGTGCTTCTACATGCACAGTCTCTGCTGGCTTTGCCTGGCAAGGTTGTGGCAGTGGGGGACCTTCAGGAGTGGCTTCTTGTGAGAAGCTTCCCCACATGTCCTACGGAGCCAGTGCCAGGCAGCTCCAGGACAGCCAACCCCACTGCTGGCCAAAGCCGAGCCCATCGGTGACAGAGCCTTTGGGATAACCTAATTAGAAAGGTGGGGAAAAAAGAAAATTTCAAAATTGTAGCTGAAGAGAGAACTATATATGTGAGAGACACAGCCCTGCAGACACCAAGGTCAGTGCAGAAGGAGGGAGAGGAGGTGCTCCAGGCACTGGAGCTGAGATTCCCCAGCAGTCCAGGTGCAGACCATGGTGAGTCAGGCCGGCCCCTGCAGCCCGTGGAGTCCACAGATGGAGCAGGAATTCACCTGCAGCAGCCTGAGGAGGGGCCCACACCAGATCAACCTGATGGTCAAAGGAGGCTGAAACTTTGTGGGAAGTCCACACTGGAACAGAATTACTGACAGGACTCGTGACCTGGTGTGGGAGCGATGCTGGAGCAATCTGTGCCCACAGGACCGCATCCTGTGGGAAGAGACCCCACGCCAAAGCAGGAGAAGACTGTGAGGAGTCCGACTCTTGATGAGAAAGGAATGGCAGAGACAACTGACCCATTTCCTGCCCCTCTGCAGTGCTTGGGAGGGAGGAGAAAGAGAGAATTCCGGAGTGAAGTTGAGACCAGGATGAAGGAGAGTGTACTTGGTGTCCAGCCAGGGCCAATCCACCACAAGAGTTGCAATGAAATTTAGAAGAATTTTATGTGTTCAGATGGTTGGATGCATTATGTGATGCAGACAGAGTCTAAACTGTTCTCAATTCCTTAGCCTTCCTCTAGATAATCACAGGTTACCTACTTGACTAAGTGTGACAATTGTCTCCTGTCCTCAAAAGGTGACAAAAGAACGAACAAACACAAATACAAGTAAACCAGTAAGCTTTAGAGGTAAAAGGGTGGGGTTGAATTTTATATTATGGTCACAACTTAAAACAGCAAATTACAAGAAACGTAAAAGTATTCAAATAAAGTTACATTCAAACAACTCTCACATGAACAGCTAGTCAATTTATACTCTATTTTTTAGTCCCTATTAATATGTTTCATTGAAGTGTACCTTCAAAATAATCATGCCACAGAACTAAGGAATTTGAAAGACTGTACAGATGTTAGAAAAATACAATGTGATTTCTGAGACATTCATATTTCTGGGTTGAAAAAATGAGAAGGGAAGAATTCTATAAACAGATAACCTATGATATCATAGAAGGAAATAAAATTCAATATCTACTTTGGAAAGAAAACATATCGATAAAATTAATGAGATAATTTAAACCCCTGCATTTTTCATAAGTCCAGAAATGGATATGTTATAGCTCCCTGCTACAAATGCACAGCTAAGTGTTCTTAGAAAAATATAAGTATGCATACACTTGTCACATAGTTATTAGAAACCAAATTTTTTTTTTCTTTTTCTTACTTTGATGGGTGACAATACCTTCTAATGAGATGCAAGTAATTTCTTGTAATGGAATGTTGTAGAAACTTTGTCCACACCGCATCTCTATGTTAAATAGGTTTAACTATTCAATAATAGTAGTTTTGCAGTTGAATTTAAATTATTTATCAAGTATAATTTCCTTTCTAGACAAGTTCATAAAATTTACAAAAATGGAACTTGCTTTTAATACAAAGTAGTATAAATATTTTACTTCCTAAAGGGCGTTACTCTGTATTTAACTCACAGTCTGTTAGTTACTATAATATATTGGGAAAAATACCTCTTCTTTAGTAACATAAACAGAAGGCACTGAATATGCTTTTTTCTCTTAAAACAGGCAGGAAAGAAACTAATATTCCTTCCATCAATCAGTACATGTTCTGCCATTCAATTAATTTATTTACATTTAAAATATAAACCCCTTAAAATAGGTATAATTTGCTAATTTATAAGAGCAATAATTAAAGCATTCATGAATTCACTAAAAATTAGCTGGCAAGATTTTTTACAGGGAAACTATCAATCCAACAAACAAAGGACAAAAATCCCCACAGCATACTTTCTAACAGTGGATCAGTTCTCCAGAACAGCTTCTCATATACTGGGGCACATAAGAAACACATACAAAAAAACCCTGAAACTATACACTGGTCTATCTACAGGGAAACAGTTATCTGCCAGAATTGAAGGATTCCATAAAAAAAACATGTAAAATTATAATCAACTGATTACTCATTCCTAAGAAGAAATATCAAGTGAACGTCTTACTATAAATACACTCATTTTATCACACTTATTTCATTCCTCTAAGTGTACTTCCATGTTTAAACACATGGATGATGATAATTTCCTCGGCCAAAAACTCTGAATAGGATTTACTTGGGTTTAGTCTTTAGGGCTATGTTTAGGCACTACCTGCAATGTAGTAAAACCTAACAGTGCTCATCATTCATTAAGTTCAGGCTTCTTAATTCCACAACCCTGCTGAATCACGTGTATTTCATCATTATAGCTATATATTATTCATCTTTAAACTAAGGAGTTTAAATCAACAAAGTAGTGGCCTTCCTAAAGTCACTGTTGCCGTTTACAGTTCCTCATTGAAAAATGGCTCAGCAGTAATTCAACAGGTATTTGGTTTGTGTAAATATTAATTCTAAAAAAGATGAAAGACTTGAAAAAAGAAAATACCGATTTGCTCCAGAGCAAATGGGCAATTAAATATTGTGGTCATTCTCATTAGCATAAATGGACATTTTCTGTGAAATACTGGACACAAAAAGATGGTCAAAAGATAGTGGCAGAAAAAAAAAAGAAGTTTAAAAAAGAAAATCTGACAACTGGAAAAGCAACATACTGTCCTACAAAAAATGATGGGAATAGCATAAGAGAGATTTTCCAGTCACTTTGCAAATTTTCACCATGTGACCTCACCTTGTTAAGAGATCCTTTTTACATTGGGAACTTCCAACACAATGAAACTGAATGCAATATTTTTCTTGAATAAAGAAAATGTGCCTAGTGAGCAAAGAAAGTTACTTTGTTGATTTTTCACCAGTCTTATACATGGTTGAGGACAAGTTATTAGTCTTCCTAATAAATATTTCTTAAAAAGCACTGGTATTTAACTAATTTAGGCATTACTGTTGGTTGATTTTGACTCTCAATATTTGAAAAATGTGCTTAATGATGCAGAGCAAAAAGTCTGATTTTAAGAACAGATATTCTGTTTATTACTTTATTAACAAAACACCCTTTAGGTGCAGAAAGGTCTCATAAATGCTGAGACTGGGCAGTTCATGGAATCACAGAAAGGCTTGGATTGGGAGGTGCATACAAAAGGTTACTTTCTTTAGCAAAACAGGATTCCCTAAATGCCAGCCAACCCTACAGCCACCACTCGCAAGAGACTGTGATTATCTGATTGCCCAAGACTTGAGTGCAGAACTGTTCAAGAGACTGGAACTGCTGTGCATGGGCAGATGAATTGTGAGGCTCAAGCATAATGAGTACCACTTTCAGACAAGGCAAACTCAATAAAGGTGTTCTTTTATTTACTGTATTTCATAAACAAACATGTATCTAGTCCACCTTGGAAGTATTGCAGAAAGCAATGGACCTGAATTTAGGAACAGTCCACCTTGCACCTTAAATCCCAAAGCTTGCAAACAAAACAGGTTCTGTCTTCAGTACTTTTTCTTACTATTTACTAATATTATAGAAAAAGGAAAATACATTTTCAGATAACATTTGAAAATAACAGGGCTGCTATAATTTGAGAAAACTCTCAAAGCATGACTAGGACTACCTAAAGAAGCTGGAATTTTCATTCAAATGCACCACTTCCAGACATCACCCAGTAGGAAAGTGCACACAAACATCAGAGACGCTTGCACCCCTGAACTGGCATAAAGAGATGTCCCAAAATACACCAGCTGAGAGTCCTCCCTCCAGTGCCTCTCAGCTAACACCCATCAGTTCTGCTCATTAACTTACAAACCATTACTGTCTCCAGGTGAATTTTAAGTCTTCTTTTGAGCAATATTTACTCAAATTTAACATGGTAATTTCAATCACTATTTATTACCCATCCTAAAAACATCATTAATCTCAACTTTCAAGCTGTTTATCTTCCAAATTTACAACTATTCAAACTCTTGGAAAAAATCCATTAAAAATCCACCGTAAGTCCTGTGTATTTTTTTAAAAGATCAATTCACTTCTACCCATAATGCCAGTTTGTTTTAGCAGAAAAATTAGTAAGACTAATAAGCCTTATAATTCTTTCACTAATTCAATTCTTAAAATATTTCCTCATCTCATATGCAAAGACACATCTCCCATAACTTTGTTAGAAATTGCTTTGATCAAGTTTGAACATGAAATCATGAATTTCTGAATCCTGTATTTTTGCAGCCCCTTTTCCAATAGCCAGTGTATAAAAAAAAACACCCTTTCTGATGGATGCTGTTTGTTCAAGCCCTTTCAATATTTATTGATTTCAACTACTCATCCTGTAATCTGTTTTCTTCATGAGTACTCTATGTTTTCAAACACTGTACTGACATTTTGAAGGCTATTTCTTATATAACTAATATCTCTTTGCAAAAAAGCAATGTATAGTAGGGGCATACAAAGTTCACAAGCTAGTAGAGAAAACAACTGTGTGTGCATAAATTCTGAAAGAGTTGTCTCAAGCTTCAAATTCAACTTCTGAAGCAATCATTGCATTTTAAGAAAAACAGATATCAAAGTAAGATAAGACTTGAGAACAGGCAGACCCGAGGAGAGTTTTAAAACAAAGCTTTCCAGCAGCATCTCCCCAAGTCTGAAACAGGCAAATTCTAGTTGAGCATTCTAAAGCAAGGAGTAGGTAAATATTTGAAACACTTAACTAAAATGAATTGTAAATAATTAAAATTAGAGGATAATTTTGATCTTTCCAGAGTCCTAGTGTCCTGGAATCATTTAGGTTGGAAAAAGACTAGACTACTCTTGATATGGACTATCAAGAGTAAACCAAATTAATGCTTGGATTGTATAAAACTTTCTGAAGGGCAGGGAAAAGGGATCACATTTGAACTGCAATTCCACTCATGAACACAACTGCAAAGTTTCCTGTTTGGTTAGTTTATTTGTTTGTAACAGGAAACCTGACTTGCCTGAATAAAAAGAAAAGCATCTACAAGGCAATTCTCCCTCTGTTCGATAGGGAAGGGCAGGTGTGGAGTGGACTACGAAATCTCCAAGGAATTGTGCTACTCCTCTTGACCCTGGAGAGCCACCTTAGATGCAGCCCAGGCCTGAGGCAGTGAAGCAGTACCACCACAGGGGGAAGGTTTCCTTCCCAGCCCCAGTCACTCAGAAAACCACATCAGCCCAAGTGTTTAACTACCTAGGAGAGTTTTTCGCTTTTAAAGGAACTGTGCTCCTTTTGGGTTTCAAAGAGCTAAGTCTGGTGCAGGGCAATGTTCTTTTTTTATTTCTGTCATCCCACATTTGGTCTATCCTAATATGCTCTGCAGCTACACCAGTATCTTCTACAGCCAGTGGGAATTGTGCTACAAACTGCTAAGACTGAGAACTTATTTCTAAAACACAATAAAAAGTTTCCCCAATAAGGTATGCAAAGTTTTCTTCAAATTCTCTCAAGAGTCCTCATGATGCCGTCAGCTGGATTTCTTTAAAGGTGATCTAATATATTTCACCAGCTATAACATTTTTAACTTTTGTGCTATGACTGGATTTCAAACATGCCAGAGCTTTGAGACACATATGTCTGCACTTTTTCTTTAAAGTGAACACACCAAAAAAATACCAAAAAGGCTTGAAAGAAATGATGTTTTATTAGAACATAAACTTGAAAAACTGTCTTCTTTCTGAAAACCCAGATTCTTTTGAGAGAGAGAGGTAAAATACAGCCATTTGAAAACAAATATGTTTTCTGCCCAACTACATCTTTGCAACAAGAGCCCTTTTCCTCCAGACCTGCTTGGCACACCAGCAATCTTCAATAGCCCTTATGGATTCAACAGACTCTACTTGTTCTCCTCTGGGTTAACAGAAAATTTTTCCCTCTTCTCATCATGCCTGGACTAGTTTTGTGCTTCTTCCCCATTACTCTAAGAAAACTCCCCAAGAGTGAGCTCTCCAGTTAGCACATCTATTACTGCCTATCCTATTGTTCCCTGGAAAAGCTTCTCCCACGGCCACATGCCCTCAAAGAAGAAATCCTTTTCTCCCCTTCTGAGAACCTTCCCTAACCAAAAAGCCAACAGCCATGGACTACCAACTGTAGACTTTACCACAGCATGTAACATGCATACAAGAAATGATTTTAAAAGACACCTTGAACCACTCATTGTCACACACAGAATGACAGTATGTGCATGAAGATTTTTTTGCACGTCCCTTCTGTTTTAAAGGAAATGAGACGAAGTTTTGAACGTCACAAACAGAATAGAACTTGTTCAGCACAAAAGCTCTCTCCCTGCCTCGGAGGCTACATTCACAGATGTTTCCTTGCCTTGTTTGTTCCTAATAGGGCATAGCTCCACTGGCTGATTGTTTAGCCTGTGTACCTGCATTGAGACTGGAAGAGGTCTGCTAGGCACATCTGCTAGATCTACCCTGAACAAAAGTAAGGGAAGTCAAAATACAGGATGCGGTACATAAAGGATTAAAGGGTAAGGATAGAAATAGTAACAATCAACATTGTAACAGACAAATGGGCCTTGCTAAAAAGAAATAGCAAACCCTTGGGTGTACCGTTGAAGGAGACTACAACTATTGCTGAAACCAGAGCAGCTAAAGATCTAAGACTTTTATGAAGTGCTTAACATAGTAAGTGGATTGATTCAAGCAGCGTAAGAGAACACATCACATGTATTAAAAGCTGAATAACTGAAGCAACTGTTAACAAAGAAATCCTAGTAAACATGGATGAGGTTCTGCTAGCTGGATTTTTTGCATCACTCTTAAACTAGGGGCTGTTTAACTTCCTTAACAAGGATACAAGAACAGATGTAAACCTGTTTTTGGGAAAAAAAAAATGAAATTATTTTAAAAAAATGAAACACTGGCAAAAAATCTGGTTGATATCTGAGTAGCCAAATCTTGGCTACTCTCAGGAACCAGGGTGAGTCTTCATCTCCCTGCCTGACAGACACAGGGCTGCTGCAGTTCCATGTCCCCAGATCCAGCTGGTGGTGCTCCCAGCACTGGCAGACAGACATACAGCGAGAGATAAGGAGAGAGAGATGGCCTGACAGCTCAAATACAGAGAAACAATGCCTTTATCAGCATCCCTGTGAACACACCGAGCACTCACACGTAAAGCACTGACAGCCCTGCTCTGTTCCTCCTCTCCAGCCCAGGGGAATCTCACTCTGCTAGAGGAACCCACACCCTTCTCCTCCCCAGGCTCTGGTCTCCACACCCAAAAGCTCCTGACTTTCATGGTCCCACAGCAGCTCCTGGCACTCAAATCTCTTCTCTCTCTGGTTGAGCACTCACATACACACTGAAGACCTGAGTGCATCTACAGACAAGATGGCAGAAACTGGGTTTAGTAAGAACACAGGACAGAGTGCAGCAATCAAGCACCAGGCAGAGTCTCAGCAGCATCCTGAGCGGTCAAATACGAACACAAGATGAGACTCATTTATCCCTTTATCCCTCTATTTCTCCCATGTTTGCTCATTCCCAATCCAACTTGACTCCTGCCTCTGGTCCCCACATTAACAGCTGCACATGCAGTGAGAGCTGCACACAAAATGGCAAGCTGTGTTTTCCAGTGAGCCACTTACCCTTGCATTTTATTATAGCTCTTCAACTTGCATTTTATTATAACCTGGCATTCAAAGCATGGGCCAGTTGTTCTGTCACAGAAGATAAGTATCTGTAAAACTAACCAGCACATGCTAACAATTACTGCTGCTTCCCAGAAAGTCTCCCTTCTTTTCTAAGCACATTCTCTTTGCTGCACCACCAATAACATCAGTCATTATTTTTGTAAACCATTCGACCATGCAATTCAGCGTTTAAGAAACAATACTCAGGAGATAAGCAGGAATCAGCTTTAATATGTTTCAAGGGAGCTCCAGGGGTAAACCAGTTACTTTTGAGATAAAAGCTTTGCAGAAGTAAATGCAGAAAGGCTGGGGGAGAGGGGATCATAGCTTGATCCACGTTACTCTTATTGAAAAGGACCATCTCCAAGAACAGGGTTAAGTGCTACTGGTACTCTTCTCCCTTCCCAAACCTTGAAAGGTTTGTTAAACACAGAGGTTAATATAAAAAGCTTCTGAAGGCCCGAAGACAGTGAGCTTTACAACTTTTACAGAGATATAATCTTCTTTCAGCTTTAGGTTGCTAGGTTAATGTTTGGCTAACAATTACACCTATCTATACTCTTCCAATTCTAGATCATCCAAGCAATAAGTTACTTCTCATTTAAAAGCTGTCACTGTACTTTCTTCACAACGTGTTTTCTGGAAACCATTCTGCCACCTGGCTGATCACTAATTTCCTAAAATACTGATAAAAGCAAATTGTCATCATAATACTATCAGGTATTTGCTACTAAGTCGTTGCAACAATTAGTATCTGCAGTAACACACCACATACAAATGACTTGCCTCTTCTGAATTTCACTCAAATATCTGACAGCTTTTCACAGATCTGTAAGGCAGAAAACATAAACTACTGTACTGCCTATGGCACTAAATCCCACAGTAACAGAGAGCCTTCTGAAATCCTGCTGGACATAGCAGTAATTTTAGAAGCATATTAGCCTCAAGGGCTTTTCTGTTACTGCAGTAATTTACTCCTGGTTTCATGAGTGTGAATAAAGATAACTCACAAGAAATCTTCCTTATCTATTCAAAATAATAGGTTAGACATCGCATTGTCATCTACTGTAGATCTGTGGAGTTCTTTTGTTTTTATTCTACCCTCTTCTTTTGAATCAAAGCACCCATCTTTGTCTCATCTGTTCAACACACTCATCTGACAACTCCCTTAGCATGGGCCATGTGTCACTTTAATTCTTTTACTTCCACATAAAAACTCTTGCTCAGAAATTAGAAGCTCACCAGTATAATTACAATCAGACTGGCTTCCCTAAAACATACTTTTATGCTCTGTTTTTCTAAATTGAATCACTCATTGAGACTCCAAACCACAAGTAGTGCGTTTTCTTCCCCAGTTAAACTACAAATTACTTCAGATTAGTATTCACAGCATTTTTCTTCCACAGAAACACTTCAGAGACCTTAGACAAGACTCGCTCAGTAAAATTTTAAGCACATCAGGGCCTGTGTTTCACTGATGAGCAACAGGATGGCTCAGGACCTTTACTTTGAGCTCATGTCCCATAGGAAATCATTGTTATACCAGCACAAAGGCACACACATGCACCCCATGGCAACTACAGGCCAGTTTAAGCTGTAATGGATCAGCTACTGCACTTTCTGCAGGTGAAGTTATACACTTTAGTCAACCTATACTGTATCAGTATGAAAGCTTTAAAGCTGATGGAACAGCATATCCAGTTGGGGTGATTACTTCCATCTTAAATAAGTCACAAACCAAACAACCTCCCTATCCCCATGAATTCAGTCTGCTTTTAAAATGAAATTTAACACTAATATACACCAAGATTTATACCTGTCTGTGTATGCATTTATCAGCTTGGAATATTGCCTTAGTTGGGCTTTGTACAGGAATTAGAGATCCATTACAACTCCATTTCTCGATTTCTATCAGTTTTTATTTTTAAATGCACTTATACCTTTGCCACAAAAGCAGCTGACAGCATTTTCTACAAATTGGTATATAAAGCCATATTTCACTTAGGTTTTCTCCTCTTAGGGATCCTGTTGCACTTAGCAATGACAAAGAGAAGAATGACATCTAAGAATTCAGATTTTTTTTTTCTACATGATTTTCAAATTCTAAAGCAAATTAAAAAAACAGAGGTATTTGTTATCCAATGTGTAAGTTACGTGAATGAGTTTCACTATATGAAAAATTAAAAAATATATTTAAAGCACAAAGATTGTCTTTCCTTAAATAATATATTAAACTATTCATTCAATGTAACATCACATCTAGAATAAAATTCCTTGAGCAAAAATACCTTCTTGGCAGGAAGGAAAAAGACCCCCCTCTACTGTTGGCTACTTTATTCTTGACATGGTAAGCAGTACAGTACAGCCTATCTTTAAAGGCTCTTATCTAGAAGAGATTACGTCACAAACTACATCACAAAGAATGAATACTGTGCAGGTTGCCAATTTATCTGTGTTTATTCACACAATAATTTCCTTCACTGTGGCAACCGGCAGACTTCCCAAAGCCCTTTGCACACTGATAAAATGGGAATTTTGCTTCTCATTCTTTTAAAGAGACTTTTTCCAAGCCCCAGATGGAACTGGGTTTAATCTTGTACTACTGTAGTTATTTTCTACATCCTAGTTAGTCTCCACTTGTATCCACCTTAAATACAGAAGAAAGTATCTCTAAATCATTTAACTGGTATATATAATAGTTAACATATTTACCAAATGAACTTCACGTTGGGCTTTTTGCCTGTGCAGTCCCATGGAGGATACTGTTTAATGCATTCATTTTCCAATTCTAGTCTGCTAGAGATGCATTAAAGATATTAATTTGGGCCTGATTCATCACTGAAATAAACCTTCCAGTTTCCATGACTCATAATCTCAGGAACTGAGATTGTCATTCAAGAGAACAACAGAATTGGGGTGGGTTTTTTTCAAAAAGGGAAAGCATAAGACTCTAATTAACACAAGGGCTTAACGATGTGCTTAAGTACCATTCAGGAAAGCACTTAGATACTTAATTTGTCTTCAATAGGATTAAAAATTCAGAAGGTACATGCATAATATTTCTGCAGGATGCCTTCTGGAGTTCTGAGATCCTGCTATTGCAGGAACCTGACATTTCACAGCTTTATTAAAAATTGCTAATTGAAATGTCATTGTATTAAAGCACAAAATTTTCAAAAATTACATTTCATACCAATGGTGGCTAGTGGTCTGCAAGAAAATTAAAGGATCTGTAGCAGTGCTCAGGCAAAAAAAGGCTTGGACAACACTGACTTAAACTCTTGACCTTTTTTATAGCCCAGAATTCAACCCAGAAGTTAATATTCAGGCACATGAGTGATTTTAAAGGGGAAAGGGGGATAAATAAGTGTTTTCACTACTGTGAAAGGGGAATGTGTGTTTACATGTATTTAAAATAGGCTGCAGAATATAGAACAATCAAACAGAAGCCAATCTAAAAGAAAACAAATGCTCTGCACTTTTCTTCTCTGTTGACTTTTCTTACATTTAAAAGCTTCTAGGCCAAAACTTGGACAGTAGGACAGCAGGAATCCCCTAGATTTAATTGCATATCAGTCTAACAAAAACTAGGAAACTAGCATTATTATTTTCCTATCACCCTACTTTTTTCTGCAGTCCTTTTGGCTTGGCATCCTCATGACCCAATTCTGCTTTTCTGTGCTGCCCACGGAGCACTGTCACTCCCCACTGAAGCTTTCAGGGGTGTCTCCCATAAAGACTCAGGCTGCTGTTTGCAACCACTGCTCCATCCCTTCCTTGTGGGGGCTGCCCCAGCCAAGCTTTGCCTGGCTGTTGGTAGACAATCCCCATTTCAATTAGCTTTTTTCCCAGTATGAAGGGCACAGAGAAACCCTTGCCAGCCACAGGAACCCATCCCACTGTGACGCTCCTGCAGCAGATAGAGGAAGGCTGACCACAGCACAGCCAGGTAGATTTTACCACATGTACCCCTTAATGCTCCTGCCAGTCACTCATTCTTCACTTGTTCTACATCAACAGCTTCTTATTTCTGGCCCCCAGCATTAAGAGCAAGTTGCTGTGTATGAGCAGGTATCCTTAAGCTGAGCCTTGTGTCAAGGTAACCACGCAAACAAGCAGCGTAAGCAATAGTTCATGTGCATGTCAAACCACTCACAAAGTGATGCTTCTGTATTTAAAAGTTTAATGAAAAAATCAGCTTCCAAACTGACATATTTACTGTGTCTGACTGTAGTTCAAGTCTCGATTCCATTAAACTTCCATTCCTTGTCTGCAAACATGAACCCTTATAAATGTATTTTCTGAAGTACTACAGACCTTTTATTGTAGTTGTGTTCAAAGCTTGTTTCATATAACCAAATAAGCTATACTTCAACAGCATTTTATGGAACAAAAATTCTATTATAAAACATTATCATAACGAAACAGATTACATTAAAATATTAAAGGAAAATTAAAATTTTACAGCAAATAACTGCTAGACTCAATTATCCTTTACAGTAAAAGGAATACTTTCTGTTTCATTCAGACAAAAACTTTGTGTCAAAAGTAGGAATGCAAAACTTAGTGACATAATTTCATATTTAGGCAAGTAACTCAGCTTCACTTGAGAAACTGTAGCATTTATTTTCTCTCACTTCACTTGTTGCCTTTTTATTTTGCCTACAATCATTGAATCTAATGTTATTTTTACTTGATTTACTGAACTAAACTTGCAGTTCATTCTCCTGGACTTTTTGCTGTGATCCTTTGAAGCCTGGCTACCTTAATTCTGTCAAACATTTTCAAGTGCTTTATTGGTGAAGTTTCAACTAAATATACCAAATGTTACAATCTAATTTGCAATCAGCCCAGGAAATCATATCAGTGGCAGAAAGGAACATACTCAAACTAAAAACATCACTTCTAAACAGGTATGTTTTTAATCAGCTATGATTACAAGCAATACCTCCAACTCTAATACTTAGTCAAGACAAAAATAATATAGCCCCCATTTTTTAGTGTCATTTGTGTATGTTAGAATGTACTTTGTATACAGAAGCATAGAGACTCCAAGCTATATATTCAAACCAAAAAGGAGATCAAATTGAAAACAGAATAAAATAAGAATTAGAAAAATAATAATTTTAAAAATTGATGGCAGATATGGTACTGTAAATACATTTAATTTACTTTGTAAGTTGACTTGTTTTGAAATAGAAGCCCACACTTCCAGCTTAAGAGTTTTAAGTCCCTCCTTCAGAAAAGGTGAAAAATAAACTATAAACAAAACCACCCCTCTGAAAACACCCACTCTGAAGTACACTGAAAAGCCCAGATCCTGAGGCAAAATGGATTGTTTGCTAAGTCTGCTGTGTTACCCTGAACACTGAGATCGCCCGCTTGCTCACTCTGTCTTTATTTTGCTTGTCATATTCTTCTGTCCCCTCTTATCATCTGCTGTACACAGGAGGAAAGTGGAGAATGGTCTACTGGAAAGTGAATGCACACTTAGCTAGAAAACGTCAGCATCTATTTCACATTTTGCACAATTAGGAATCTGTAAGTTCAGAGACTGAGGTTTAAAAGCACAATTAAAACGTTTGAATAAAAATTCTTGTAAAGATATTTCTTTAAGTGTGGGAATATTTTAAACACATATTCTAAAATGCCTGCTGAGATACAAAAGTTGCTATGTGGAGCACAACAAGCAGGTATGTACTGAATGCTGTTTATGCACACAATGTTTATGCACACAAAAATATAGGATGCCCAGGAAGCTGAGCACCACTGTTTGCACTTTGTTTCAAGTTTACACTAACTTTTCAAACTGAAGAGGTCTGTTGAAAATGAATCCTCTTTTTACTCGGTTACATAAGCCTCTTGAGATACGCAGGGATTTTTTTCATCATTTGAAATGTACTTATTTTAAAAAGAAAAAAAACCCATTATGGTTAGGCAGTGACATTACCCATTTCATAACACTCAAACTTGATTTTTTTGTGGAGATTGTAACTCGACAGACATTGCAATATGATGAACCAATACTAGATAAATGCATCTAGGCTATTCCTACTCTTTGCTCATCATATTTGATAAGGCCTGTCATGAGACAGCAGGCAAGACTCACTAAGCTTTAACAGAATGTAAGTTAATTTCCTGAAAGAATAATTTAAGGGAGATTTTTTATTAAACCCTAATTACTTCTACTTCATTATCACTTCAGTAGGTGGACTGGTTGATATCATTATTGTAATGGAGGTCAGTGAGAATTAATCAGTCCAGTCTTACAAATATACTGCTTCCTCTCATCTTTTTATAAGTCTGTCACCTTTTCATGCATTTCAGTAATAAAATTCAGAGAGGTCATACCAGGAAAGTGAAAAACCAGTGACTGAAAAGGGTCAATGGTAGATAAGCTCCTACTGTATTTTTAAAATAAAAACTTCATCCAGAACTTCCTAGAGTTGTATGGTCAGGAAATATTGCTAATATAAAATAATTTAATGTTCAACCTACTTTAGCAGATGAGAAGAATGTGTTATGAGTGCCTTGGTTTTGTCAGAAGTCAGGGGCAAAATTTCTGCAGGTTATTTTGACAATGGATACTTCAGGAGTGACCTACAGCTTACCAAGTCTAGCTCAAGCAAGTAGACAGGAATAATCTTAAACTTTCATTTTTTTCTAGAATGCTATTTTCTCCCCAGCTGAATATTTTCAAACAAGATTAATTTAAATGATTACAATGTATAGGTCTGTTTGACTGATTTAGAAATCTTTCCACTTCGCTAAAAATTGCTGCCTTGATACCCTCTGAGTAAACTTTTCAACCACAGCAGTCCATAATAACTACTGTTATCCAATCCTTCAGAATAAAGAGCAGAGGAGGAAACAAAAGACTAGGAAAATAATAAAATTCTACAAAACCTAATTCCTTCAAAACCTAGAGTTTCTGAAATTTTTTTTTTAAAAATATAGGATTCCTATGAGAGGATAAGTTGGTTTGGGTTTGGTTTTGTTTTATTTATTGTAGCTAATTCCCTCTGTTATTATTTTTAACAACCACTGGCATTTATTTTACACCTACAAAAAATTTCTAAGATGCTCACAGTTCATCTGTCTAATTCTTTCTTTAAATTTCTTAAGTTTCTTGTCCTGTCACATTCTACTTAGCTTCTTTGTTCCATCAGGGATGCCAGCTTCATCAATCCCTTTGGTTTCCTCCTGATCATCTCCTTGCATACCTTCCTTCTGACCAAATATTCAACAACCCAACCTCCTTTAATTATTCAACAACATCAGTTTCAAGGGGCATTCAATATATTAACAGACTAAAGAAGTTAGTTGTTGAACCTTGCTGTTTCCTCTGCCTTGAATCCTGATTCTTTAATTTCTTTTAATGGGGGATAAAGCTATCATAATTTATAAAAATACAGGTCCACTATGTACATAAGCATTTGTACTGTCTGATTTGTCCCAAGTGCCAGGAACATTGCTACAAGGTAGATGAAGCCTTTGAACTCATTAGAAGTAAAATTCTACAAATAGCAGCATATACCTGACCTAAACACACAATCAGGATCTTAAAACCACAGGAGGCATTCACATCCTTACAACCCTCAGTTACTTATCTACCCATTAAGTGTCCTAAATTATTGTGTGAAAAGCATTCTTTAGATGTACCGATTTTAATTCTGCATTAAACAACCAAAATAGTATTTCATACCTTTAAAGTCTCAAATGATTTTCTAGCACACGGAAAAACAGTGACTGAGCCAAAATATGAGCACTTCAGTTATTCTCTTTTCATTTCGTGGCAACTAAAAAGCTCTTTTTGTTTCTTTTCTTTTTTTTTAATGAGTGAAACACTACTTAAGTCCACTAAAAAAACCCTAACTGAAAACACTGAAGATTCTCAGAGAAAAAATGTTGCTTAAGGGTTTTCAAATAAATCATTACTAGGAAATGACTCTTTAATCAAGCATGAGAAGGAAAGCAGAAAGTGTTTTATTCCCCTTAACAACATAACACATGCTTAAATACTTAGAAACATTGTTTATACTTCAAGAGAGACCTTACCCCCAGAAATAACTAAAATTCTCTAATATTTAGCTTATATCCATGGGGAGATTTAAACTCTTATTTCCCTGTAGCTTGCCTTTGCTTACAAATTTGCAGCATAAAACATAAAGCCATTCTAATTTTCATTATTTTTTTCATCTAAGCTAGAACAGCAATTGTAGATTTTCATTTTAACTGTTTGCGGATAAGAAGAAATGAATACTTAGTACTGTAATTACTTAATAATGACTCTTCAGATACTTCATTAGCACAGATAAGTAACATTTTTGGGTTGGATGTGTCACAAAAGCTCAGCTAATACAATAATAGAGCAATATAAACATTCACTATTTTTAAAATACTTAGTATTTTAATAGAAAATCCAGTGAAAATAAGTTTGAACAGTCTACTTAAAACTCTCTACTTACATAATTTTCCTTATCCTTCTGCTTTGTTTTTCCACAAATTTTAATTATCAAAATTGTTAAATTGATCCTAGGTAAGAAGGGATTCCCAAATCATATCAATCATCCCCAAAGATGCTGAAAGGCATGACTAATGCCCATGTACATCCTAATGGTGACTTGGTTTCTAAAATGAAAGCCTTGGAAATGCCAAAGAAAATCTCTATCTCTTCAAAAGCAATCTTCAAAACAAATCTGCATTGCCTGATAATACTTAGAAATTTTAAAAATATATACTTAGTACTGTTGGAAAGTAATATCAGAATATTCTTGTTTATAAATTACTGCAGAGTAAAATTAATCGGGAGAGAAACTTTCACACTTGACCACTCATACAATGTTCTGTCTCTGAGCAGAGGCTGAAGAGGAGTAGCTCAGGCTTTCTGAAACAAAATCCCCTAAAGAATAAAAAGGACTTTTTACCAGCCTTGCACTAATATAAAGAGAAACCCTACCTGGAAGTTTACTGGAGTGAGATAGATAGCAACACACTCTAAGCAACATCAACATCTGTCATCTCATGCAGGAATACATTCACTGTGTCTGGTGCATTTTCTTGTAATCACTCAGTGCTGAGTGCAAACATCCATTATAAAAAGTTTGTATTTTACCAGTGCTTCCTTCAGTAAGGTTTTTTGTATTTCAATGAGCAGGTTTAAGTCAGCATTGGTGTTCTGGAATGGAAAGCAATATAGGCATCCTGTTAGGAATCATAAACTAGCTTAAGTACTCCCCATCTTTATTTCACATTCTGCCACTCTTTCATTATCTCAAGTGAGTCACTTGACCTGCAGAGGTCAATTAGATTGTCTGTAAATTATGCAGGACACCACACAGCCTCCTGGTTGTTATGAGGTGTTACTCGTTTCTGGAAAAACATTTGACATTTTTGGATAAATAAGAGTGTAAATTTTATTACGCCAGCTAACGAGAAATTAGCTTATGAGGGCCAAGCAATGTGCTGTTTGCAGTTATCTTGCATGATAAATGATTCTCCCAAATAGTCATCAGTGATCAATGTCACTTCTCTCAATCCTTGCCCTGTTTTTCCTATTACAAGCTTCTACATTACTATGCAAGAAGACAGACGTGAAACAAGGACAGTAACTGTCAGTTCACACAGAACTGAAACAGAAATGCGGACATTGCATCCACAAACGTGACAGAGTTCATTTTGTTCTGAAAAGTAAAACAAATAGCAATTTTTTAGTCATAGTTACTATGTCCTTAATTAACTTTCTTGCTTCCTGAAAAGCAGAAAAAAACTCCCTAAGTAGTACTGAGTCCAAATACTTAGCTTAGGATGTACTATTACTTATCTGACAGATATGTTGAAACCAAGCCCATTGAAGGTGTTTATATGTGTTTTACTATTCCATTATTACTACCAGAAGCGGCACAGAAAGACTGTTTACTACAAAGTAATAAGCAATATTTGGTATTAGCAGACATAAAAGATACCGAGGTCATCAACTTTCAGTCAGGGAATACACTTTGATTGGTTGATTTGCAGGAAACAGCCTGTTACTAACACCTTCTTCTGGGCTTTTTCCCCCCCTTGTTTCAATTAAAACAAGAACAAACTATTTTTCAGTTTTGCTAAACAAACAGAAAAAAGGATCACACTGACAGAAGAAAGAAAAGGTCTTTTCTCAGGAGACATTTCTTAGATGCATAACCTTCAATAACCTTTAGCTTCTCCAGGTACAAAATTTTATTGAAGTCAAAGGCAATTGTTTTTCTAAATGGGCAAAAGCTGTCTGAACTATTATGGATAACCAATCTCTTCCACATCAGCCAGACATGCAGGAGCTCCTATGAAGCATTTCAAGGCCTACCTGTGTAGCCAAAATTGCTCTTTAAGACCTACAGAGCCATACTGCTACTGAAAGTGATTCACATATTTATACTGTGCCTTCCTGTTTCTGTCCTATGAGGTTGCACAGTAAACCAAAGTAAGGACACAAGCAATGTTTTCTCTGTTGTTGGGCTTTTTTTTTACTGCTGGAGATGTGTGATAAGGTGGTGTCGGATCCCCAAAGGCACTCCCGTGCCCTACTGTCGCACCCTGTACCCTGCCACTCCTCACCCTTGTTTTAGCATCAGTCCCTGCCCCAGCAATGCTGGAGGTGTGCCTGCCTGAAGCTTTGCCTCTGGCCTTTGGCTCCTGCTCCAGCCCTCTGGCTGGACCCTGGACCTGGGACAGTCCCTTGGATTGCACTGGCCAAGTATCACTCCTGTTACTGCTGGCTGCATTTAGATGCTGTGGAACTGTGCCCCATCTGTGAGGGCACAGCCAGTGCCAGCCCTTGCTGCTCCCTAACAGAGGTAGGAAGGTGTTGCTCAAGGTAACCTAACCATGTGTGAAACTACTGCCAGAAAACAAGGCTTCATCTTAGATAATTCATAGGAAATAATTTTCATGTCTGTATTTCCTCTCCAGTTGTACAAAGCTTAGTAAAAAACTGAAATCCTAAGCAACACTGATAGATAACAAATCCTGTCTGTGATGTGAGATAGCACTTACTGAAACAAAGAGCTATTGCTTCAGGTCTTCTGCAAAAGCACTTAGAGCGAAGCTAAACATTTCTATCACATTTTAATGTTTGCAGTGTCACAGATAGAGGCATTTCATTAATTTCAGTGAGTAAACTTATGCAAGAAATCTATCCCTACCTAATGTTGATCCTTTACCTAAGTTAGGAAAAAAACCCCAGTTATGGCACTCACAGATCTCATGCTAATGGCAGACCAGGAAAACTGACAGAGATGAAGTGACAGCGTCTACCACCAACACAGAAAGTAACAGCAGTACAACCTACCTATCACATTTCTTTCAAAGGATGATCCTAAAGTACACTAAAATAGCAGGTGAATGCTTAACATAATTGTGAAAGGCTTCTAAAAGCAGGAGCTATTCCACTCCATTTCAAAATGAAGAAAGGTAGATTCGTTTGACATAACCCAGAAAGCCTCATCTCAACTTTATATTCCTTTAGTATAAAAAGAAAATATCAGAAAACACCCAAAAGAACTTCCCTGAGAGTTTTAGTATGCATTAGAATTGAATAAATGTTAACATACAGTCTTCCAACATCTTATTGGATATTTCATTTTTGAAACATCCCCTGCCTTCTAAATTCTGTTCCAGCAGCTACCAACTTTGCTGACCACACAGCACAATTTCCAGACCTGCCCACTCAGACTACAACATGATCTTTGTCAGCTTCCAGCACAGATTCTTCTGACTCCTATCACAAGATGAGACAACATTTATTAACTGAGATGGTTTCTTGAACTAGACTTCAAGGATGACTGCTGACAGACAGTACCTACCACAAGACCACAAGTACATCAAGAAAAGATGTACTTTTAAAGTAGTCTAAGCATCCTTTTCCAGACGTACATTGTATTTGCTCTTTCCCCCCAGATGATCTTACTCAACATGTGTACCCCCTTGTCTTCCTTCTGACCTCATTTCCTACTCTTAAAAACAGTTTTCAGCTTTCTGTATCCTTAAACAACAAAGTGATCCTTTACAGTATGATGCAGCTAATGAAAAAAATGCTAGAACCCCAAGAAGAACCTACCTTTGAGCACTAAGTCTGAGCAACATTTCAGTTCCTCTCTTGTCTCTATTGAGAAATACTGCAAAATACAGAGGGGAATTGCAGGAACCTCAACTGTGGCAATACCAGGCTGGATCTGATGTCAGCCTATTCCAGCAGCTGGCATGTTCCCTGTGCCCAAAACAAAAGAAGCCTTGGGGAGACAATGGCTACTAACCCTAAAGCAGGGTGGTCTGAGACAATCTAGAAGCCATGGTAGTCTTTTCCTGTCCTCCAGAAGTCAAAAAAAAAAAAAAAAAAAAGTAGTTTTATAGAGGCAGAAAAGCTAACACTCTCAGCCATATGGACCACACAACTTTACTGCCTTGAATTTTTCCCTTTAGCTGTATGTGTGGTACCATTTAATAACTGTTCTATATTTAGTACACCAGTATTTCAATAATATGCTACTTCATTATACAATTGTTAGTATGAAAGTAGTTAATTTATTGTTTTAAAGTCTGGGTTTGGCTTACAGGAGTTTGGGGGAGAGGGGGGGTTTATGGCTTCTTGGTTGGGTTTCTTTTTTAAGAAACCTAGTATTCAACTCTCACTGACAAGAATAATACATATGTTTGAAAAGTGCTGTTGTTTGAAAACACAGAATATTAAGACATGTAGTGTCTTTCATTGTAAAGAAACAAAAAACAAACAAAAAATCATTCCCCCAAAGGAGCTTAAATAAAATTAGAAGTGTATTCCCATTTGAGACTCAAAGTAAAAATACCAACTATGTGGAATTGCAAAGTAAAACTACATTTCTGTAATAGTGCTATAATCCCCCAAAATTAAGGTAACACAACTATAAAAAGCAAGCTACTCTGCCTTTGCTATTCCTGAAAAAGGATGTGAAGGCACACAATAAGCAGTAAGAGAGCAGGAGAGGAAAGAATGACACAGAAAACTCACTTTGTCATGTATTCTTCATAGAAGTTCATCATTATTTAGAATTACAGACTTACATTCCCAAAGTACAGTGCAGCACAATTTAGTTGTGAGCATTTGGATATATCTAGCCTAGCATAACAAAATAAGATTCAGGTGAAGTCCGTGGCAGTAATAGACATAATTAACTGGAATTCTGCTTAAGCCACCATTGGACACAATGTTGGTTTCTTTAGTCATTACTAACAATTAACATCTTGTCTAAATTTTAAGCATGCTGTCCTCATAACTTCCATAAAGACGTGTTGTCTTATTATAATAAAAAATTTCTACTACAAAAAATTAAAATTTACTTAGAAATTCCGTTTCCAATGATGAGATACATCTCTTGTAAAAGACTAAAAGAATATTGGAGGCACAATACTTTTTGACACCATAACAAAGAATGTACTGAACAAAAAAAAACAGTAACTAAAATTTTAATTACCATGCTATAATTAACATGTCATGTATTACCAACTATAGAATTGCAGATAAAGAATATCATATGAGGGCAAAACTTGGTGCTATCTGCTATTTGCATTTAATTAGCAACCAAAAAACGGCAGAAAACTTTTATCAGTTTCTAAAGACTAAAGCATTCAAAAGATGCTTTTTCACAGTTTAATCTTGACATGGAAGGGGCAGGTATTATGAAGCTTTGCATTAGGTATTGAAGTACTGAGGAATGCCTTGGAGAAAAGCAGACTAATATTATTTATCTTGAATATAAGTAATGCACCTGTGCATGCAGAAGCCAAGCGAGACCGAATCTCTTCATGTGTTAGTTTCAAAGTAAAGGCAACCACCTTGCTCAGAATATCCTGTGGCTCAGCAGATGTATTGAAAATCAACATGGTTATATCCAGTTGCTAGTCAGCCCTTCTGGAGTGGAAACACACACAGCCATAAATATTAATGTGTGTGCTTTTCTAGACCTATCTTCAAGTGTTCCATCAAATTTTCTTCAAATGAGGAAGAACATAAAGGAGCACATTTTAATAGGCAAAGCAAAGCAAAGCTCAGGGAACTATTAGGTAAAAAAGGATATCCCAGAATCCTTTAGGGAATTTAGCAGTTTGTGCTTCCCTAGACTCTGCATCATTGATATGTTTAAATGCAGTACACCAACAAAGCTTTTGCTAGGAAATGAATCTGTGAAAAATAACAATGCTTAGAAAAAGCACCGAGAGTTAGAGGTGGCAAAGAGAGAAATTTGGCATGCAATAAACAAACGTGACAGCTGATGTAAAATGTGAAGTCTGTGTGTGGCTAGAGGATTCAGCACAATTTAGAGAGCCACTATCAAGACTTTCTGAGCACAAAAATCTCACGCACATACTGAAATTAAAACAGAAGGATGAGAGAATAAAATTCTTATAAATAAATATATTCTCCCAGGAAGGGAGAATGGCACATGAACTGTACAGAACAGAACAAGAAAAGAAGCTTGAAGTAACAAAACTCCAGAATCTCAAAGTAACAAAACTGAGTAAGTGTTTTGGCAATTAAAGTTTGCTTCTATTACAAAGATCTCTCACTTTACAGCCATAACACAAAAATTAGAGCTTCTGTTAGGCTTCAGCCTTACCACAATATTGAAAAATTCTTAAAAGGCAAAATAAAGGAAATTCACACCATCAATAAAGCAGCCTACCTATTAACACACAAAACAATGGCCTCAGGTTACATGATTTCAGATGCTTTTCTTTTCAATATGAAGAAGATTCACCATTGATAGAAATTAGGCAAGCTGAGTTTATACCAAAGGATTTTCTTACAGCATATACTCTTTATGCTGTATTACATAGAATAATTTGCTTTATTTGACAAATACAAAAGACAAATAGCAGCATCACTGCATTACACATTTTTATTTCCATATTACAGGCGGCAAAGTAGCATTAATAGCTTTTCCAAAGGAGTATTTTCATTTGAATGACAGCAATATGGGTTAATAAAGATCTCAGAGGAGCTCTCCCAAACTTTAAAGGCAAATTCATTAATTGGAAACAAACCCACACAACTTTTTATTTCTGCCAGGATAATTTCACACATGCTTTTCTAAATATCTTTCAGTATCTCAGAACAATTGTAAATTTCAGATACCAGGAATAAAACATTTTTATGATGATTTCTTTATGACCCCCTTGCTGTTGAGTCAGAACATCACTGCACTTTAGCAAAACTGACCTCCACCATACCTCTAAAGGAGAATAACTGGGTAGAAAGGGATGCATTTAGTCTGAAACATAATATTACAGAGAATGTCAGCCCAGACATTTCCAATACATTCAGGCTTGAAGAAAAGATAAGAATGATGAAATTGCAGGGGAGGCTGGACCAAGTTAATTAACATAGATGTGTACCTTTAGAGAAATACTGATATCCTGCTGGTACTGTGCAGTGGTGAACACTACACCTAATATAAATCTGGTTTTTACATGTAGAAATACTAATAATTGACTTTATCTATTAAAGGTGCACACTCTAATGGCTTTTTCTTTTTTCTTTTTTAATTTAACTTTGCTTCTTTACAGACTATCACAGAAGTTAAAATTACCTGTTTTAATGCTTTATTTTAACTTAAACATACAACTGGATGTAGACACACTAAAACATGGGTAATTTAAATTCAAGAGGCACTACAATATATCCTAGCAAAATATAGCTTTTCGTTGCTGTACCTAAAATAATAATTAAATTCTTACTAATTATACAATTGTTATTACTGCTATACTAAAAAGCAGGGAAAAAGTCTGCACTCATAAAGCTGCTTCCATTTTGCAAGCCAAGTAAGTAAAATGCCTGAATTGAAATTTCTCCAAACAACTTTCTGCCTTCACAAATGTGCCTCACACTAAAATTAAACATGGCAAGAACACCGTAGCACACGTAACACCTAAATGTGATTGCTGAAAGATGTAACACATCTTTTTATACATGGTATATCCATTTATTCCACCGTAAAATCTGAAGCTACGGGCTGCCTTAAATTTCATAGCACATTGTACAGTCATGAAGGGAACCCGATGCTGCTGCTGATCAAGTCTAATCCAGAACATGATGATTTCTTTGTTTCTGACACATAGTCATTTCTATTGCTGCTACACAATAAGCTTCCAAAACACAGGTAACATCTTCACCTTGTCCTGCCTAATGCTTTTTAGATTAATCAGCTCCCAGATTCACTCAGATTCACAGATTCAGGCTCAAGAGCAGGTGCACAATATCCAACTGATGTCCCCAGAAGAGGACCCTCATCAATTATCATTCTGTACCTTCCAAAGGTGTTTCACTTAATGTATGGCTGCTTAATAAGGAAACCTCATAAGGAAATGCCAAAAAAAGCACCAAGTTCTACATCCCTTTCCTCAGGCTCACTGCTAGCTCCTACAGAAGCACCCTTCCTTATCTGAGATACAGACAAGCCTGGAGTCCTCTGAAAGCCCATCCTCTCTTTCAGTGTCTTCTTGGGACACCACTTGTAAGGAATCATGACACCACCCTTTTAATCAGCCCTTTCCTAAGGTGTGAGAACCACTGTGTATGTGCTGTCTGCCACTCAAACAGTAATTGCCTTTGACTCCTACTAACTGAAACCTGCTAAAATACTTTACACATGAAAGACTGGACCCGGGACCTGCTTCTCTCCACCTCCTCCTTCACTTTTCCTCCCAGAGCCTTCTCAAATGCCTGAAAAATGTAAATTTCTCTTCTACAGATTCATTTCTACAACAGCCCATGTGCAGAAAGAGGGCTACTGACCAACTTACATTCTCATCCTTTCATTGCACCTTTAGCAACAAATGTAAAAAAAGCTTCAGAAAGAAGTACCTCTGAACTCCTTTGAGCAGTGGTCTTACCACACAGGCCTGGCACAAAATAAATTTGCCCCTAGCAAATTTTCATTCCCTTCCTTTCTTTTCTAGCTCTCAACACACAGGTAAGGGAACACATTAAGGATCATTCCATTGTAATGGTGTCTTTGATCTTTTCTTGAGGAACTGCAGGAGAGAGACACGCTGGGAAGAACAACACCTGACTCCTGAGTCTGGGATGGTGCCACTGTGCTCAGGCGCACAGGCATCAGGCACTGGGAGAACCCCCCTGCACAACACTGGGACTCACAGGGGGCTCCAGCAGAAACCAGAATGACACAAGAGCTGACTGTGACATCTAGAACAGGTAAAGACTGTAAGAGTATGGGGGAATCAGGAACTCAAATTTGGCAGAAGGATGTTCCTCCCCTCTAAGTCATGGGGAAAAATGAAATAGTAAAAATTTAAACATATACACATATTTGAACTTAATGCAAAATCACAGTGTATGGAGCTACGGGTGAGAAAAGTACATCAGCGGCTTCCATGTTCTAACATGAATATATGTGTACTGAAAAGTGTTTTTCAAATCTGTTACACATGAGAAGCACAGAACTGTGATCAATTGCTTGCAATTATCACAAATATTTGATGATATTAGCTGCTGCAACATTATGACTTGGAAAATTACCTGCACCTGCTTTCCCATTAAATGACTATGTACATCATTACATTTTCAATGAGGTCCAGACAGCTTTTTTTTTTTCCTTTGTGCTACTGAAAAGCAGTTGATTAGAAATGTGACTTCTAGATCGAGAAAGCATTATGTCAGCTGGTGAGGGAAATAAGTTTATTGCTTTAACACTGAGAAAAAAAACTACTGAGCTCTTTAATTCAGTTCATGAAGTTCATGTAATTGCTTCTACCCTGACTCTTGAGTTCTGCAAACAATTGTAAAGGATTAAGACTTTGTCTGAAATTCTGGGAAATCAAATTGCTTCAGCTAACAGAAGACCTAAATATAAAATAAAAACCAATCCATCCATTCTGCTCGTGCACTAATGTATCTCTGCTGTTACATTTCCCACATGACAAACTCCCATATGACTTTCCTCAACTTGGGAGCAGAAGTCCAAAAAGTGTAGACATCTGGGAGCACTTGAAGCCACACGCAGCATTTAATAACTTCTGTCTCAAAACAGTGACCTTTTGGCCCTTCCTGTTACAGTCACAACAAGACCTGTTAACAACAAACTATCAGTCTCAATGCTGCCAACACATTAAGCACTGTCAAAGGGTATGAAAAATCTCCCAAAAATCTAACTGAAACAAGAAATTCCTCTTACATTTCTGAAAAAAAAAAACCTTAAAAAAATTCCCTAAAAACTTGTAACGTTGACTGTCCTAAAGAGGAGCTATGGAGTCTGTCTCCAGCTCACTGGCATTTTCACTATGCCTACATGACTATAATCTTGTCCTACAGAAGAACTGTCTTAAAAGATAAACTACTAACTCGGGTAACAACTGACTTAGGCCCTGAAATGGAGGCAGTCACGTTCCACACTTTAAAGCCTGCAGATGCAAGGAAAGGTTTTGATCCACTCTTTATTAGTTTCTAAAGGGCAGGATGGATGAGAAGAAATTTAATGGGATAAGCATGAGACTGAAAGAAAAGCCCTGAAGACTGCAAGAAATTAAGAGGCTTTTTTTCCAGTAGATTAATTACTAAACAAGAAAAAACTTATTTAGGAATACTCTGATTATTCTCCTTTCTCTTGATCTTGCAATGCAGTGAGTGCAGCTCCTAGAGGAGCATCTTCAGACTCACTGTTTAATTATAGCTTTTTACTGGCCACAGCTTTGCTCCAACAGGTAAAATATTTTCATTCTTCAACAGAAGAAAACAGCCTGGCAAACAAGCACAAAAATTGCATTGGTACTTAATACATATTAAGTCTGCTAAAACTGGAGCAGAAACTGCAGTGGTTTAAGTGAGACACCATGGCAGGGTGCAGTAACATGCCTTCAGCATAGAGTGAGTCCCTAGGGAACCCTACACTAAAGAATGTGCTACCTGATTTATATTACCACTCTCAAACTACCTAGATTAAAGCATCCTGAGGTTCATTTGCATGTCTCGGGCACATCCCAGGAAAGAGAATTCTCCATGTGGTCTTTTTCAAACCAAGGTTACCAGAAGTGACTTCATTCTTCTTTTCCAGACAACATTCCACTTCAAAAATGCCAGTTCACTCCAAAGTACTGTAAAAAAGTATGTTTTCACCAGCTTTACAGCATGAAGCACTTTGTCTCTCTACTGTTGGGAGAGTACTCTTACTCCTCTCTCCCGTTGGAATACTCCTATCTCATCTGAATGAACTCATCATGAGGAGTCCAGGAAGGAAAAACAAACACACAAACAAAACCCCAGTTATTCAGAGTACTTCTATTTTAAATTTAGAAGGGAAATCTGAAACTAGATTCTGATGCACTTAACCAGCAGGATAGTGTCTGGCACTAAGGGTGGAAGACGGGGAGGGAGACTGGGTTTCTGATGTGGAACAAAAAAGAACTTTCTTATCTCAGAAGTTTTTGCTGTCAAGAAATCCATTTCAAACCTAGCTCCAGTGCCTAGCTTATTATGTTAGCTGCTTCTCAGCATATATGATGGCAGATGTTAGATATAACCTCAGCAGGAAACATGTAATCACAGCAAGGTAAATGAATTAGGTTAGAGGACTTGCTTAGCACTTCGTGGCACTACATGGTGCTACTCAGAATTACCCTCAGCAGTCAACTTCATCTTCCAGGTTGCTTTGAAAATACTCTGATTTAATGAGAAGTGACTTCCCAGATCTTTCACGTAGTTTCTGTCTGTCTTCTACAGAAGAGGATAGTTCCTCAAACCTTAAAAAAGTGCTATAATTTATTATATCATCATATTTCAGTCAAGCATCTTAAAAAAATCTTTATCAGCTACTGGTGCTTTTAATATACTGTCTCACACTTAATTCTATGACTTGGAGCATGTTCTGCAATTTTGCATTCAAATATGAGCTGGCTGATAGAATGCATAAGAAAACTGATGTCCTCAAGTTACAATTATGGACACTACAGAAATCACATTACTTCAAATGAATATCTGCAAATCAGCCATCTACGTTAGATATTATTACTTCATAAACCACACTGTTCATATTCAAAATCATTTGTTCTAATATGTGCAAACTAAAAGTCATATATAAGAACATCTACATCAAAGGGTTAAACATATCATTATATCTAATTTTCTGAAAGCTTAGGCATGCAGGTAAAATACACTATAATAATTTGTCTACTTCACCTACTAAGCAACCTAGGAACATTGTCCATCAGTGATTCAGAAAGAGGGATTCTGATGCTGATTAATCTACTTTCCCTTGCAAGCATGACAGATGCTCAATATTTGTAACAAATTTATGCCATGTGCTGAAATTTCTAGCTCAGGTCAGAAGTTACAAAAATGACCGTAAGATACATACAAGCAATACCTTAGACATAGCTGGTTGCATCTTTCTTGTTGTTGAACAGAGCTGTTAAGCACACCACTCAGTAAGGCTTTAGGTGTGTTTTTAAAGTAGCCAACCCCTCCAGTGCTGGCACCGTAGCCATGGCAGCACTGAGCTGCCTGACTCTCTGCTCAGGTGGTTTGCTCTGTGTGACCTCCATGTTGCTCCGTATTAGCAGCAACTGGTGTTAACTTACACACTTAATTGGAAGCTGGAGCTGCTTGCCAAAAGGCATGTCCTTAATGGTTGCAGCTATTACCTGGGTGTGCAATAAAATAACATGCTGCTGTTCCAGGTCTAGAAAATTCTATGAAAACATTAACTTTAACACATTGAGCAAGCTGCGACTCCCACACCTTGATAGTACTTTATATTATCCCTAGATAGCACTCCAATGAATTAAAAATGCAGCTATTTAAAGTCATATGGGGGAAACAGGACTGAGTAAGAAACGTATTTCATTTTTTCCAATATGAATGCAAACAGAAGAGAAGTATCCCTGCTAATATACAACAAAAATGCAATGCAGTGCTAAAATGTGCTTAATGATAAAGTACAAAATCAAAAAACGATAATTTTACACGGTAAAACATTGCAGTTGGCTTGAACTCACACTTGCCGACTGATCACTTTATCTGTCTTTTAAAATGGATCACAACTCTTCTATGCACAATTAAACAACAATGTACATTTTTCACACAACTACTTCACATTCCATAATAATAAATACTCCTCTGAATCACTGCCTTGTTTATAGACTATCTGCTAGCTCTGCATGTCTGGTTACTAGGTATCAAAAGGCCGTTTCAAACAATAATATAAGCATTATAAGCATTTTCTGCAGACACTGCATAGGCATTAAACAACACTACATATTCAGAATACAAATAAGCATAGTAGGCCATTCAAAATATCATATATAGCCATGAAAATCATACATTATCACCTCAAATAGCACAAACAGAGGCTTTGACCATCAATGTATTAAACACAGGAAGCTTCCTTGTAGGAAGCATCCTTTCAACATAGTGAATGGCAGTTTGGGAAGATTTGATTTATATTTGGGTTTGAACTGTTTTAAAATGAATGAAAGGCTGATGGCAGTGACTTGTTGCAAATGCAGTGACATCCCCTCAGTGGTAGCAAACCAACCACTGCATCAAATAAAAATAATACTGCTGTCCTTTAGAAATCAGCTGGAGCTGTGACACACCATACAAAAACTCTACACAACTGAACACAGTGTTTAGTAAAAAAATACATGGACATGAACAGAAATTATATCCAGTAAATGACAAATCACAGAAGACTCCTGACAATATTCTTATTCCTTAGAGTAATCCATAAAATTCTAATTGCATTACTGTCAATGATGACTTACTGTAGCAGTATCTGAACTAACACAACACACTCAAGAATCTCAAAAAAACCCCAAAACAATCTCTTTCCATGGGACACAGTCCTTCAGGAATGTACTGCTCCAGTGACCCCACAGGCCACAGGTCCTGTGATAAAATTTGCCCTTGTGTGGACTCCCCTCCATGGGCTGCAGCTTTATTCAGCCATTCTCCACCTTTTCTTGGTGTAGGGTCATGCACAGGCTGCAGGTGGATCTCTGCTCCACCATGGACCCCCATGGGCTGCAGGGGCACAGCTGCCTCACCATGGGCTGCAGGGGAATCTCAGCTCCACTGCCTGGAGCAGCTCCTCCTCCTCCTTCAGCATTGATCTGGATGTCTGCAGGGCTGTTTCTCTCACATACTCTCATTTCTCTCTCTGACAGCTGCTGCCCAGTGGTTTTTACCCATTCTATCCCAGAGGTGCACCAGGAGCTCAGCTGTGTGCAGTGGTGGGTCCAGTGGCTGTGCCCAGATGTGTCCAACACAGGGTATCCCTGACCTCTTCTCAGAGACCACTCCTGCAGCGTACACATTGCCAACAGACTAATCTACTGTTTAGGCATATTTGTCTGAAGACATTTTTATTCGGCTACAATTAGAGGGCTTACAGTTAGCTGTAATTGTAAATCTGTATTACATAAACACATTAATATCAAACTGCTGTAACTGTTCCATAGGATAATGCAAGATGGCATTAATAATGACTAAGTGTTTCTGTAATTACAGTTGTGAACACTATTTTAAACACACGTTCTTGGAACAGAAAGACAAGGAGAAGACAGGCTGAGAAATGGGAAGAGCTGCTCTTCCAAACAGCATTTACTCCGTCTGACTCACAGGACACTTGAAACAGAAGAGCAGTGGATTAACAACATTCGTTTCATTCATATGAATATATACAGGAATTAATACATGTCCTTACTTTTTGGGTCTATTTAACACAATTTCAGATTAATACTGACTCATTAAAGGCAATGCTCATATTTATCAAGGAAATTAGAGCACTACCACCCTACTAACTTTAGTGGTATCTTCCTATTTCTGTGCTGTCACAACAATCCAACAGAGATTGAAATCCACTCTAAAAAACAGTTCTGGGATTTTTTTTTATTATTACCTTTGATACAGTTTAGTGATTTTTATCCAAAACAAGATCTCGAATATTCACAAACATGAAAACTGTGTGCACATTAAAGCGTGCACACATATGCACGAATATTAGATGACATTTCTTTTGTCCCACTGAAATAACAGATGAAGCCAAAGTATTTATCTATCTGAAGTGCAGTTATGCTCTCAGCACTCCCATGTGGATTAAAGGAAATCAAATGCTGTAATATGTGTGCTTCCCCCTGACTACCATGAAATTATAAAAAATATTATATATCGACATCAACTCACTCACTGGAGCATGCTGCCTGAAATTAGGAATGTTATGTGCATTAATTTTTTCTTCTGACAAGGGAGTACAGAACTGAGAGTTCTTGTTTCAGACTAGTATTACAACATTGTTGCATAAAGCATTTTGCTTTCAAGCCAAGAATTCCCCACAAACCATTAATTTAAGATGTTCTATTCATTATCATCTGAAGTTATTTCTTGCTAAATATGTAGCTCAGAAACTGCTGACAAACCACTTGAAATCATTTTTTAAATGTATCACATAACCCTCTGGCTAAGGCTAACTGAAAACTAATTAAAATCATTAAGATGATGATTTGAACAAGAACAAGAAAAAACTGTCTAGATGAAATTATGAGGAAAAATTAGATACCACTTGACTAAATCGTGCCGTTAGACACAGTGCTTCTCATTTGCAAAAAATGAGCATTTCTTTCCCTCTCAAAGGGGTTTTTGACCTTTTAAGGCACCAATATCCTCAACCCTCCTCAGACTAACTCGTTCATCTTCTGACCCAGTGCTCCAAAAGAATATTTCTCTTCCTTTATGGGCAGAAATAAAACTCCCTAAACTGTAAATAGAACTTGTTACCAAATTAAATAGATTTTTACTAGATTATAAGAACATTACTTCAGACTTCTGATAAAAACGCAAGAAGACAAATAAGAAACAAACTGTATGACATCTGATAAATAAAATTACATGTATCATTTTCCTTCTGTATACATGCCAGTCCCTAGTCTAGACTCCTGCCACTGAGAAAAAAAAACCCAAAATATTTTCAAGCCTGTGGTCATCAGAGAAGAGAACATAGATTAAAATCTCTTCTATCTGCCAAGAAGACTGAACATCACATACCGACAATTGCCTTCACAAATCCAAGTGGGAAGAGTAATGAATGAAATTTGGAATAGGAAGAGAATTCCAGTGGCATGACTGAAAGAAAGAATGCACATCTTGTACCACGAGCCAAGATGGCTGATGAACTATGTTGTCTCCAACTTGAGCAACAGTATCAAGCACTAATGAAATAGTTCAGAAAATGTTTAGCAGTACATGCCAAGGCCACTGGGCTAAAGGCAGTTTAAAAAGGAACTTGAAAGAACCTCCTTTATCTAGGCTGATGAACTCAATCAAGCATGATGATCCAAATGCCAGGACTTAGATAAACTGAACATCCATCATGACTTTGGGAGTCCAGCATTTGCCAGAGCAAACGAAGTGTAAAAGGTACTTCAGCAATGAACCTTAGATAAGATGTCATCCACAACTCAGGGCCACACTGGTAAATCTACAGTGAAGAACACTGAAAGCCATTTTTTTACAAGAGAATGATATTTAAGGCTGGTTGTGCATATCATACATTAACACATTTATTGCTACTCTAATTATGAGTGCATATGCTCAGGTTTTGTTTATACTGTCACTTCTAAAGATTCACATTGTCTATTTCCTAACTCCCTTACTCAAAAATTACAGAGGAACACTTTCTTGAGAACAACAACTTTTGAAGAGATTTTATATAAACACCTAAGTACATTATGGGTCCTTTAAAGGCCTCATTGAAAGGAATGTGAAATACTGGGGCATTCATCTGCAATGCTTTTAAGTGTTATAGATATATTTATACTAAGTCATGAGACTAATTCAGAAGAAGTCCCACAATACTACAAGCAGTGATTTTATCTAGTGGTCTTTTGGTTTTGCCAAAAGGTGACAATAGTCATTTGACGCTCAGTCTATAAAAGCCAAAGCAGATGCTGAGCTGGGCTGCAGGCAATCATATCCCAGGAAATGGAGATCAGTACATAGGGGATGTCTTAATATGCCTAGCTAAAAACTAGAAAAAAGAACTACTGGTAAATTTTATGCTAGTGAACAGTTTAAAACCAGTGGCCAGATTTTACATATTTCTGTGGGTGAAGTACTAAGGCAAGGACTATATTACTAGAGTGAGTTTGTAGTTCAGCATAACGCACAGCTTGCTGCTACAGAATAAGGTCCAACTCCATGCAGTGCAAAAAAACACATGAAATAACAATATCACAACTATCTTTTAAATTAAATAATTAAATTTTAAATTTAAATTAAATCTTTTAAATTAAAATAATAAATTTAAAAGTGAGCATAATATCGAGACCCTTTGTTTTGGGATATCTTTACTTTTTCGCTCTTCTCTCTCAATCTTGTTATAACAGATTTTGATTATTATATCTTTCAATGAAAATACCTATATCTTCCTTTTCTCTCTTAGTAAGCCCAGTCTGACTGTTTCTAGTACTACTTCAGATTCATTTTCATGTCACCCTTCTGTCTTCTTTCGGCCTTCTCCAATAACACCAAGTTTCTATTTCTTATTTCAAACCTTTATACTCTCCGCACAACAAAGCCGAACCTTTGATTTGCAAAATATCCCTCATAGCAATCACCTGAAAAATCTGATATTCCACTTAACCAGACTCAGATGAAGCAGCATTTTAAGAACAGTACTTCTAATAAATGCTGGACAAAGACATAATCTAATGTTGAAGAGAAAGAAAGCAAAATGAAGACGAACCCGATGGCATCCCTTGACCCGAGGACGGCTTCACCGGCGCATTCACCTGATCCCAGTTGAGATCATCATCATCTGACTGACTGTAGCCACAGGAACCCAGAGGCTCATCAAAAGTGCAGCACCCTGTTAAAGAAACACAAAGGTAAAAATTAAGGCAAGCAGATTACAGATCATGAATCTCCAATTAACAACTGCAACATCACTCAACGTAGGCTGTCATTTTTAAACATCTTTTAATACAAATTATTATTTGTTTACTAATCTTTACTTTCTTAGAGGGCATAAAAGTCTCTTCTCATGAAAACAAAATCCTAAGGGTAAAAAAGAGCAAATTTAGAACTGCTGGCAAAATTTCTCTTATGATCCAATCATCAGGTATCAAAAACAAAATAGCAAAGTAATAGCAGTAAAAATCAGAATATTAGAAGACAGCATGATTAACATTCTTTAGGGGAAAAAAAATTATTCCACGCTCAAGAACCTACATTTTAGAAGAAAACTCTATGGGTGGGAACATGAGCTTTCATTCCTGTATCCTGGTTTCCAAGTAAGGGAAAACCTAGGTGCTCCCAGGTGTGCTGCTCTGTGAACAGGTACCAGCATGGCTGTTTGTGGGATCAGTGCCTCTGGCACAACACAGCACATCTACCTCAAAACGTCAATCTGTGCTCAGTCTCAGAATCTCTGAAAGAAAACAGTATAATTTCCTCTTTTTTTTCTCACTCTCTTCTAAGTAAACTGGAAGAGAATGACATGGTATAAAAGCTCACACTCCCCCAAGATGGGGTAGGGAAAAAAATTAATATCCCAGATTTAGAAGAATGGAGTTTAACATTATCCACAAGAAAATGGAAAAGCTTTGCTTTTTTTCCTGTGGTACAGAGGAAACTTCAGCTTTTTTTCACTGTTATCATCTAACAGGAGACTAACACAGGGTTACAAAATTCTGTTTTATTTGATGTTTCACTCCAGTGAAGAATGACATCTTTCCTATTTTGGAAAATAAATATCACTCCAGTCAGAGATATTTCTGTCCATATTAAAGGAAATTCTCCAGCTGTTCAAACAAAACTAAACTTTAGGGCTATTCATCATCTTTGCTATCTGTCCAAAGGCACAGTAGGCTTAGTCTTGCCAAGTCATATTAAAACAGGAAATAGACAAAATCTAGCTTAAAAATTACTTCTAAAATCTGAATTTTCCTAGAGCGCTATAAATGGCATTACAGAATACTATATTGTCCCATTTTCACTAGGATAGAATTAATTTCTTCCCAGGGCTTAAAACCACGACACTTATCAAAAAGTATAAGACAAAATTCCATTACACCTGACAAATACCACCTAACTAAAGTCCAGCCTTACTTAATAACTAGTCCAAGTGCATATTTGAGATTCATAGCAAGAACTATGCAAGCATATGATCTTCAGCAGGAATTTTTTTATATGCAATCACTGAGAAATTTAATTTTTTCTTCTCTTAACCGTGAGAATATTACATTGGCCATTACAGACATACCATGTTTACCCTGCCCTCAAATACAGGTCACCCCATACTAGTCTCTGTTCTAAAATCTCTTTCTATAGGAAGTCTCCAATACATCTATCCTGAAGTCAAAAATTAGCACATCTGGAAACTGCTTTTTTTCTGTACAAATTTAAGTGCAAAAGACTCAATGAGATAACCCACTGGGAACAGAAAACCCATTAAAAAACTCACAACTCCAAATTCCAACATTTTGCCTCGATGTTAACAAGTGATATAAACTCTCTCTCTCTCTCCTGAAGTCAAAAAAATTCAGAAATACATGAGATTTTTATAGAGTATATTAAATAACATCTGCAACATTTCCAGAGGGAAGGCTTAGAAATTTAGGCAGTCATTTGCACATTTTTTCTAGAACCTGAATTACTTGCATAAATATTACTTCAAACTTCATAAAATACACCACAAGCTAAGTTTCATACATGCAAGCTGAACATCAACTTTAAGAGCTATATTCGTGCTTTTTTTATAAAAATAAAAATGAAAGGTAGTTTCCTTGCCAAAGTACTGCTAATGATAATAGGACATAAATTTAAACACCAAGTTATGCAGCCTGCAGTGTAGTCAAGCTTGGCAAAAAATATATTCCCAAATGGAAGTTGGCATAAATCAGGGTTTACAATTCAAACCAGGACCAATGAATATATGGAATAGCTCCCACACTTTATTACATCAAACATATCTCTAGTGATAAGAAAACAAAATAGTATGAAGTGTTTCCTTCTCCAAATCCAGAAGCCCAGCCAAGCACTGCAAAATATCCAGTACTGGGAAAAAGACAAGATTTGTGATTATGGATGGTTAATAAAGGCTTCTACCCTTCTCATGAATTAGGAAGATGTCAGAAAAGTGGATAAATAGAGTGACAGTTCTATTTGCTAGACCATTTGCCTCTCAAAACAGGATCTTTTCTCACTGCTTGTTTTTCTTCATTTCTCTTGCAAGTCTGTGGCTAAATCACACTCTAAGTATTTTTTTTTTCACATCTTTGCCATTTACATCCTTTGTTGTATTGCTATTACTACAACTTCATCAAAATGGGTATCAAATCTTCATGTCTGCTACAGGAAGAGTTTTAAAGAAACTTCTGAACTCCTTTAATTCCTAAGTGCCCTCCACCCACAACTAATAAAGAAAGTTCAGCAAGTATCACTACAAGTAATCAATCAAGCTGTACAGTCACCTATCCAGAGAACTGACCAGCACACATTAGATCTTTAACAGCACAGATGTCGAGCCATGTTTCTTTCCACAGTGTGACACTGAGGAGAAAGATGAATACTAATAAAGGCTTTTGCCCAGCCATGACTTTTTGTAAAGTCTTTTGCAGATTAAAATAGCATACATGGCATATAAAGGTATTGAAAGTAAAGGCAAGCTTGTAACACAGAACATCTTAGTGGAACAAAACAAACAACAAAAAAGTCACTTAGCCAAATCAGCCAGGAAACAATTACTGCAAATTAAGAGTCATCAAAGATCCTAGTGGCTTACAACCAACTCCTGGAAGTTCTGCCTCTCAGACTTGACTTTACTACAAGATGAAGTTCTTTAGAAATGGGTCATTAACTTTTGAGAAACCGCTACATTTGCCTCTACTGAAGTCCTGGCTGCTACTGCACTGCTTCATCTGTTTTCTTGTCATGCTTCTCTTATTGTGCAAGGTTTTCAGCTCATGAAATGGACCCACAGTATCAACAAGGACTGGTAAAATCTCTGCAATTATCAGGTCTTTAATGTCTCTCATCATTGCACTGTTTTGAAACATGAGCCACTGCCAAGACAGGCTGCTGTTTATAATCCACCAGCTCACTTGAGAAATCTGCTCAGTTTTTGCTACTAGAATTGATAATAATAATCAAAATACATATTGGCTGTTACACAGTTTAATCAAGCAAAGCAATTTCTCTGCCTGTTATACTGACATCACAGTTTGGACAGCCAAACTGTATTTTAAAGGATGAACTCTATGCTCACTGAAATATTTATAAGTAAACCAGAAGATACATATCCCATTAAGATTCTTTGGCTTGTGCTGCATTTTATAGATATTTTTGGATTCCTAAAGGGAACTGAATTGACAAATGCACAAGATGCAACACAGTCTATTACAGCCTATGGTTCTTTCAACTGCAATTATCCATTTAACCATCATGAACCTAGTTCAATACAACTGTGCCATTGTCTGAATGTAGTCCTTTTTGGATGCTTCAATTTTAGCTGACTAAATTACTTTAGATCTTGAAAACTTTATGAGCTTAAACAAGGAATATAATTTAAGATGAAAGCAACCAATTAAAGTAAAAGGGATAAAGAATACGCCGTATTTTTCCTAATTTGAATAAATTTTTATTCAAACTATTTTGTGTTTTACAGATTCTTGTCATCTGTTATGAAGCAAGATATTCTCGCTAATATATTTGCTAAGATATTCTCAAAGAATACCTTAGCAAAGAGTAGGATACTACAAATCCTCTGGGTGACAAAAACTAATGTGGAAAAAAAGTTCAAATTACGCTGGGCACTGCTTTATTTCTGTTGATTTGATATACTTCAGAGATCTCAAATCAATATGAACTTTACATCAAAAATTTGCTGCCAAGTGTACAAGTGCTAAAACTAGTAATTCTTATGAGTGTCAGTGCTAGCACCAGCAGGGAACATAAGTGCATACCAGAACTGATGCAATGGCCCTGCTTTGGGATAAAATCAATTTTTTCTTTGCAGCAAAGCTCTGTGGCTTCTGATCCGCCATAGTACCATGAATTCTGCTGCAGAATATGTGCACCCAGAAGATAAGTTGACTGAATCCCCCATTTTCCTAGTATTCTTCTTTATCTCATTTTAAAAGTATTCTGAATTCTGCTGTCTCTGTTAATTTTGGTTTCGTACTGGAAATAGGGTTATGTTGATTAACTCTAAATGCAATGTAGCTATACTTTTGTTGGGGGTTGGATCTGTATCTTTTGTGTTTGTGGAATTTTTTCCTGGTGGTTTGCTAGGTAACTGATGGCTGGGTACTTTATGGATACTTGACTTAAACAAAGGAGGCAGCAGGTTTCTCCGGGTGGAACAGCAGTGAACAGCAGTTTGGTCCGAGGACACCGCTCCGAAAGGACTGGAGTACCAGGGGACCCTGCTAGTTTTCTCTCTCCCCACTGGATTTCTCTACAGAGGAAGACTGAACACATTTTTCTTCACCATCGGACTTTCCTACAGGACTATTTCACTTCATAGAACTGCATTTACTGCTCAAGGAGGATTTCATCTGGACTGCTTTCACCACCCTGATACCCAGGGTGTCAGGTCACATACCTGACTCTGTCAGGGCATTTTCTGAGGTTTTGTTGCTTCTTTGTTTTTGCTTGTCTCTTAGTGCTATTACATTTGTATTTGTCTTTGCTTTGTCTAATATTCCTAGTAAAGAACTGTTATTCCCACTCCCAAATCTTTGCCTGAGAGCCTCCAATTGCAAAATGATAATAATCTGAGGGAGGGGGTTTACATTCTCTATTCAAAGGGAGATTCCAGCTTTTGCTGGCAGATACCTGTCTTTCAAACCAAGACAACTTTGAAATAAAAATTAAAATGTGGATATCTGATCTGAAAGCTGGGATGCCTAGACCACATTTCCTATCAGGAGACTTGGATATTGCAGGGAAAGATTCATCTCCTATTAGGCAATTTATCTTCCCTTTCTGTCTTTAACAAAAAAGAAGCCTCTGCCCAAACCAACAACATAGCATTCCTCAGCCAACTGCATTCCCTGCTGTCCTCATGAACATGCCTGCATCCAACAGCAATGGACCAAGCGCATCACCAGGACAACACACCAAGGCAAATGAAAACGGAAATAACTGAAAAACAGTGACAAACTACAGTTGTTAAGATTGTGAATGAGTCAGCTTATCCTCAAGGGTTAATGCTCAGGACAATCATCCTATCAAGACACTCTCATGACAACAGAAAGTGATCTGACAAACACAGCATTAGGAAAATGGGATCCTGTGCCTCTAAGCTGACAAACCATCCCATCAGAGGGGATCTCCCTTTGGGAGAAGACAAGGAGTCATAAAAAGGAAAAGAAGCCATTCTCAATTACAAACTCACTAACAGAGAAAGCAACAGTGGGAATAAATGTACAATTTTTAACATAAAAAAAAAAAAAAAAAACTGAACTCCTGCCTGTAAACCTGTACCACAGGTCTGGTCTGCTGTATAATTTTTACTATAGATGGGGTGATGACAGAAACTGCCTAGTTCAAAACCATTTGCTTCTCTGAAATCAATAAATGGCTGCATCAATAAAGGTTCATGTAAACTAACTTCAGCTAGGTAAATGGATGGATAAAAGACCTTATTAGAAACTGAGCATAGCAGTCTGCTAGATTCTACTTTGTGTGTAGAATCTCAGCAAAAAAAAAGGCTCTATCAGCCCTTTCAAAGGTGTTACAGTACTACATGTTGAAAGGGCTTTCCAGCCATGCTAGCTCAGAGACAGCCAGTAAAATAAACTCTTCTCTGTGTGCCTCCGAAACACACACAGACATACCATGTATCTGCAGTGACATACATGCAACAAAAATTCTTATCCAGGCTTTACAAGTGAGCTTTCAACAGTGGGTAGTCTGTTTTAAAATTGAACATTTATTTTCTCTCAAAATATACCAAGATTTGGTTTTTTGTTTTATTTTTCCTACCAAAGGCAAGTGTTCAGAGCTCTAAAATAATTCAGTAATCTATATTACTGGTCAGGGAGCCTGAAAATCCATGTGCTGCATATAGTTGATCTCATTTAAAAGAGTATCTACCTTTTGTCAAGTCTACATATGCATGGGAGTGAGAGAGAAGAGCAAAAGGAAAAAGAATTTACAATTAGAGACCTTTTTTGATTGTGGCTATGCTCAGAATGGGTTTTGAAAAAGATAGAGAATAGAAGAATTGTCTGGAAAAATCCCATGAGCCAAAGCAAAGATCATGAGGTAAAAGTATGTATTTAGGAACTAAGAAAGGCTGATATTAATTCTGTCCCTAGGGAGAAAAACAGACAAAAAATTATATAAAACTGTGCTACAACTTGTGAAGAAGGTGGTACAAGAGTGCTAAAGAATTCCAAATTTATGGACACAATTCCAGCAGTATCACAGGTAATGACATGACAGCATACCAAAAAAAAATTCAGATAAACACTTAAAGCTGTTATTTAAGAGTCTTCAAAACCTCACCACATGTTCATAAAACATTTACAGTCGTTCTCTCTGTTCTCCTTCCACTTACCTGACAGAAACTGAATCAACATAAATGTTGCCAAAAATGTTTCAGTTTTGTGACAGAGAATAATGTAACAAAGTTGAATTTTATGGAATGCATATTTGTCAGTTCTAATTTCTGCCAGAAAGCTGCCCATGCTTAGGCAAATAAAATGTTTTTTAACAATTACATTTTCCTAATAGATACCGAGAATAATTCAAAATTTGGGCTCCTGGACTTTAATGAAAAGCCTTCAAAAAAGTTTCCTCCCAGAATGTGCATTTCAACTCTTTTGAGCTACCAAAACATAGAAAAAGAAACCACTCACCAAAGCAAGACAATTAATAAAGGCTCTTAAAATAAAAATAATCCATCTCGTGTAAGCAAATACAATTTGTGTATCTGTGTCATTTTTGTATCAGTGAATATTTATGAGGCCCATGGGAAAATGGGTGCACATTAAAATTCTATGAACAAACTTATTTCTGGCATTATTTAATGGCAGGGTGTTCAATTTCACAATATTGGTGATAGCTTTTCTTAATGCATGGCATCAGTTATACAGGCAAGTGCACACACAGGCTTACATACACAAATTATAACCCTGCTGCAGTTGTCATTAGCTAGGACATCTACCAAGAGAAATATTTGAGTGTTCAATCCTATAAAGAGCATGCAGGATTATGTAGAAATGTATTATGGAGACCCTGTTTTGAGAAGTACTATTAAAACAAGCATATTTGCAGAATTCATCAGATTTTATGCTTTAGTTAAAGGGAGGATATCATGCTGGATGTTAAAACTAACAGCTATTCTTTCAGTTTGACATGAGTTATTAGTAAGAGACATTTCTTGCGTGAATAACTGCTATGGATAAATTTTAGTGGCTGTTGGGGGGACAGGTTTGGTGGGATTTTTTTGTTTGTTTTCTTTTGTTTTGGTATATGTATTGTTGTCCTTTTAAATTACTATTTTAATGCTTAAATCAAAATCTAGATTAGAGAGTTTACTTTACAAATATACATTATGATAACTTTCTTTAAAAAGCCAAAAAAAAGCTTCATGTGAGAAGTACTTTGGAAAGACTTACCAAGAACAACTAAAAGTCCAGTTTGTAACATCTTTTTAACCTACAGATGCATACACCTTATTAAAAAGATCACACTGGGCATATCAGTTGCAAAAGGGAGACAGGTAATTAACATTTTTATTGGAGCTGAGTCAATGTGGTGAAACTCTGGACTGTGGTCAAAACCACTACAAAAATAATAAATAAAAGGCGGATTTCCCATATGTTTTGCATCTTGTTTATCACAAATACATGACAAAAATGTGCTTCAAAATGCAAAAAATCTCTTGCATAAACAGCCTGAAACATTTTGGCATAAAGCTTTGACCTACAAATAACTAACAAAAGGAACCTTCTTCACATACTTAAAACAGAATTAAAAATTCAAATTATGTTCTGGCACTGGAATAAGCCTAGTGAGAAAAACAAAAATGCAACTGCACATCTATTGCATATAGTTTATACTATGGGATTCAATTTATTTATTTTTATAGCTACCACCCAGGAGTACACAGAACCCCTTTATTAAACATGTAAACGCATTCAGTCATCCTGGCTGGCAAAGAAAGCTGATGCTATGAAACAGAGATATGGGAGATAAGGGAGAAATCTTTACCCCATTTACTTGAAATGGAGACTAGTGAGGACATGATCAGGAGGGTGGGATGCACACGATGCATTCCCATGTACGGAAGGCAACAATCAGGCATACTTTCACTTGAGACCATGCAGCACCTCTTAAAGGATTAGAAACAACACCTCTTGCTTTGGAAATGTACAGTAAAACCCACAACGTCTCTGTACTCTTTTCTAGAGAAGAAAAGGAAGAGGGGTGATTTTCAGTGCAGCCCCTGGAGCACACTGCCCCTCTCAACTGTGAGTTTGAAGCAGCAATCTGCAGCACTTCACCCTTCTGTCAGCTGAGGGACCAAGCAGGTACCAAACGGATCTGCCTTCCACTCAGCACCTATTTGTGATTCCTTAGACTGGTAACAGATGCTGCCCCTATTAATTTAATTATTGTGTAGAATGCCTCTAATCTTTTCTCATTTAGATTTTATTGAAATTTTATCTTCTCTTTTCAGTATACTGAGGAGAGATCTATCCCCAAAATATGCCCACGCATGTGCAGATGATAAACACAGATGTAAACATAGTAAGAAATTACTAATTTGATTTCATTCTTTCCTGGTTTCATTTGCTCCTACAGAGCTACCAAGGCCTACAGGCAAAATCCAAAGTCGTTTCCTCAGGGGAAGTGCTACCTTAACAAAGGGTAAACTCAAGAACCACTCACCAATAATCTCTCAATATGGTATTTATGAGGGATATAAACAGTTGTGCTGATCTGTCGAAGATAAGCAAATTCCAACAAAATAAGACAGTTGTCTACTTTCAGTAGTTTCATATTAATTCCACTTTTTTAACTGATTATCCTAAAAACTGCTTAGTCCTTTTTATTTCAACTCACCCAAGCATCCCATCATCTTTATAACTCACTAATACAGCACAGTAGAGCTGTCCCAGAAAGATTCATCCAGGGAAGGGGAGAGAAGAGGAGGGAAAGGCATTTGGAAAGAACCACAAAACTGTACAAGTGGAAAACAATACAGAACTGCACAGATGATATTCAAGAAAAAATCATATATAGTGGAAAGTCTGAAGCGAAATAAAATGCAATTCAGAAGGAAGAAAAAAACAGGGTGGGGAGATCTACTCTTTTTTTCCATCCCAGCTGGGAGGAAGAGCCTTGCAGACAAAATTTATCATAATACAGGGTCTGCTCATCCCAACACTCTTTTTTAAAACAAGGTATAACCTAAAAAACATACAATCATCAAGACTGTGATTATGAGACCACACCAGACCATTTCTCTCTGACATCTGTTCAGGAAACACCGTATTAGATTTTCTGTTTGTCATGAAGACAAATCTTTTCATGCTACATCCATCCTAGGGCTCTGGGGAAATACAGCCTAATAAAAGACAGTCAAAACACCCTTTCCACAACCAGCCTGTTAGCCAATCAATTCACAAAGCCATTAAATTCCTGATCCCAGCAGAATCTGTTTTTTAACTAAGGCACTTTTTAATAACTTCAAAAAACAGCACTTCTTTCTTAAAATTACTAAAATCCAGCACCTTCCTTCTTAGTTAGAAATCGTGCTATTCAATTCCCCCTGTAAAGTTCTTCCCCATGTTATAATGGAAAGACAGGAATGAATGGTATGAATGAAGGCAAACGTAAATAACACACTGAGCAGCCACTGTTCTTTTGTCTATGGTTGTGCCAAGAGCCACAAAAGTTTTCACCAAACAGTGATCAGCTGCATTTCATGCTATGAGACTATGAAAAAAAGGACTAACACATTTATCACATAAATTCAGAATTCAGGTTGAGCCAAAGGACGCTTGTTCTGACTGAACAAACCAAACCAAAGTGTCACTTCCCAGGTCAACATGGCTTTTGCTCATTCCTTGTCTGCCAGCATTAGGTAAATGGACACACATTGACAAACAGCCCTTATGTTCTTGCAGACTAATCAAAACCTGTGCTATTTTACATTACTTTAACTAATGTGTAACAACTGTATCTGTTAACAGCACAAATTATATCTGAATAAAAAGCAAATAAGAAGCTACGTTCTGATTTTAAAGCACAATATAATGTTTTTCTAAAGTAAATAAATACAACAGTGTAGAACAGTTCAAAGTCTTGATTAGGTAAAAGCCATCTCTAAGGAAGTGGACCCACCTCAAACTTTAAGATACCATAGCTGAACTGCTGTTACAGGTAGAATATTCTCAAGGGGGGCCCCAAGACTAATTTCTTCCCCAGATTTCATAGCTTTTACAGGCAGTAAATACTGCCTCTGAAGTTATCAGATAGCAGGACCGAAGACAACCTGTTTTATCAAAATCCAATTTTGATAGCTGAGAGATTAACTATTATTTCATCCTACTATCAGGACATTCTCAGCTGAGTAATTTTTTGTTTGCTTTTTTTTTCTCCCTTGATCTTGTCAAAAAACTACTATAACATGCTATTTATCTCTATATAAAGGGATTTCTTTGAGAAACCTGACAGCATTCTTCTCATCTGCCAGTTGAGCTTTTAAAATGTATCTTCACCTTTAAACTCTTCAAGCTAAAAAACACAAGTGTACTTGAAGCTCAATCATTCTCCCTGGTGCTATACTCATTTTTAATGAGCCTCTTGTCTTTACGTCTCCCAGCAGACTCCACAAAGCAATCTCAGGTGCTGTGAAACCAATGCTTGATGCTTCTCCAAACCTCTGTCTTTTTGAGCCTGAAATCTTCCTGCTAAACCCATATGGGACTGATGGGCCATTTCAGTCAAACCCAATTTCACTTATTTTTTACAAGCCTCTACTTAGAAACTCTGCTGTGGATTGCTTGTAGACACAATCTGTTTCCAGCTTTGAACTTTAAAAAGGATTTAAGCAGTCAATCTCATATCATTATAAATCCAACATGCATTACTTGTCTATTGATTGTGAGAAAATAAAAGTTTGAAGCTTGATTTCAGGGCTAATCTTTCCATTTGCTTGATGAGTTCTGCAGTTGTTAGAGAACACTTAATGCATCCTGTTATACTACAGCATATTAAGCTTGGACAAAAAATACCAACTATTTACAACACAGCTCTAGCTTTAAGTAAAGAACAAAGGCAGTGTTAGCTTTGCAAGTCTCAAGACATTTTTCACCTAAGGCACAATTAAAAACAGGAAAAAAAAACCTAAACACTTCTATATACTAGTAATGTTCAGATTAATTTTATAAATCTTTTGCCCCATATATCTAAAGTTTTATATTCTACTTCATCAATGAGCAGAGCAAAAGAAAAAATAGAACACATTGGTACTCATTCCTTTCCTTATTAAACTACTTTACTACTGGTATTTTTCCCTATAAATTTTGAGTGAAGTAGTTTATCATGTTTATCATTTAATTAAACAAGCTGTTTATGTTCTGACTTCTAATAGCGTGCAACTGAGACATGTGAGAACAAATGCCATAAAAGAATTTTATGTAGATCAAACTTTAAATCAGACATTGAAGCCCCTGCAGCCTCTGTCCTGCCTGTTAATCCAAGAATCCTGCCACTCTTTATTTCTTTCACTACCTGTGGGTTTTCCTTCAGGTGGAAAGGCTGTTACTGTTTTTGGTTTTCTTTTGAAAGTCCCCATGTATGCATTTACCATGCAGAGACTGTGAAGTGCTGCAGACTTCAGTTCTGTGATACAACCATTACTTCTGCAATCATTGATACAGCTCTGCTTGATCAATAATTCAGGAAAATATTCATCTCAATATCAGTTACTGCTGTCACTACAACTCTGTGACTGGATGAAGGAGAGCAGGACCTCCACCTGGAGGTTTTTACCTGTGCTGCCCTGTGAATTAACCTGCAGGAGGTGACACAGTGATGAAGCAGTCAAAAACCTCCAGCAGGCAACTTCATCACACAGGTAATTAGTTCACTACATCAATAATGCCTCCAGTCATTAGCAGCACTAGGCTGAATCCCAGGTCTGCTTGCTAAATTCAGATAGCACAACAGGCTTTAACTGTGCTACAGGTATAAATAACTTTCTATTTTTAAATGTAGTTAGCTACTGCTTTTTTCCCCTTGGTTTTAGTCATTATCTCTTGCAGTAAATTATACTTTATTTCATTCATCACATCTATAACCTTTTCTCAGGAGGAAAAGAATTCATTAATTTTAGAAACCTCTGGTATTTTCACAAGGTCTCATCAGCTACAAGAGAGACCCACATTTGACATTGCTGAAAACACTACTGCTGCAACACTGACATGCCCAAGCTTAGATGACCCGAGGAGCGAACTCTTGAACCTCCCACACAGCAGAATAGGGCACTATCACTACGTTACCCAGATAAAATAATTACTTTCAATTCTTGCCTATAAGAGGATTAAGTCAGTAGTAAACTCACTTAAATGTTGTACTGTAACAAAAAGAAAAATTGGGGCCACACAAATCTTCAATCTACTTTCCAACCTTGCTGAAACCATTTCAGGTCTGCGTGTGAGTGACTGTAATCATCTGAGTACGAGTAAATTAAAAAAAACTGTCAGGCTGATTGGAATTCTTTTTTGCTTTCCACTAATTTGTGTTCCACACCTGATGAAAGGGATGGTTTTTTCCAGGTTGTAATGCTGGAACAAGCATCTCTGATCCTTTGTGAAAAACATCTGATATTCCTGGGACAGCAGTATGTTCCACTGGGAAGGTCATGCCCTCTCAGTTGCCAAAGTTTGCTTCAGGATAGGGATAAAAATAAAAATAGACAAATGTATGCTCATGTCTCCAAACAGTATAGATCAGGACAATATCATTGATTTATAACAGATGAGGCTAGCTCAGAGGTTTTAGGCTCAATTATTTGACAGTACTGATATAACATTACTATAATACTATTACTTGTTATATATGGTACATATACATACATTTTTATGCATATTTTCAAGTATCTCTCTTGATTTACCTTTAATTATTTATTTGACATTAAAACATGAGCTTTCAGGGCAATTTCACATTTTTTCAACTGCATCTTACTTAAACATTTAAAAATCTTTATAAAAAGTTGTACTTGGTATCTGAAATAGCAAATAGGTCTAAAGATTTAAACAGAGGATAAGAATTGTGTGTCAAGTGACAACAACCAAATGGTTCCTGAGCATCTGTAAGGCTGGAGACTACACAACCAAAAGAGGCAGTCTGTGGCAGACTTGTGTCACATCTTCCAGATTCCTGATGTTCAGAGGGAATCTCCTGCGTTTCAGGCTGTGCCCATTGCCTCTGCTCCTGTCACTGGGCACCACTGAACAGAGCCTGGCTCTGTCCTCTTTGCACTACCCACTCAGATGTTTACAGACATTGATAAGACCCCCCTGAGCCTTCTCTTCTCCAGCTAAGACTACGTGCCACTGACCATCAGCCTTTGGTCCTGGCTGCTCACGCAGTTTTCTGCCTGTCCACTGCCTGCTCATTCAGCTTATACTCCATCAGCTCCTCGGTGAGTTACTGCAATCAAGGTGGACAATATCTGGTGGTCTTTTCTCATCTATCAGGCCAGCCATTTCATCATAGCTGGTTATTAAGTTGGTCAAGAAGGTCATCATGTTGGTCACTTCCCCTTGGTGAAGTGACCAACATCTTCTTGTCCTTCATATGCCTGAAAACAGTTTCCAGAATTAGTTGCTCCATCACCTTCTGAGGTAAGGCTGACCTGCCTGCTGTTTCCTGGATCCTCTTACTTGCTCTTTTTAACATTTGTTTTCCTCTAGCTCTCAGGCACCTCTCCCAGTTGCCATGATCATTCAAAGGTTATGAAGAATGGCCTTGTAATGAAATCACCAGCTCCCTCTCATTCATCCCAGTAGGACCACAGGTACCAAAGGAACATCCACTTCAACTCTCCAGTTTTTCCAAAAATTAATTGACCGTATTCTCAGCCTGAATTTGTTTAGTCCTTCGGGCTTTTTTTAACTAGTGGTCTTCCTCAATTATTAAACAGCAGTTCTCTACAGCATGTTTCCAAACCTAGATCAAGTCTTGTAGATACGACTTGCTGAATAGATTCTAGATTTAAGGAATTTCAAAGGTGTACTTCCAAAGACTTAATGGTTCAGAATAGTTCTTCTTCTGAGCTTCCCTGAGTTCATGGTCGTTCATGAGCTGGGATGCTGCATGAGCTAGATCAAGGATTCCAATGACATAGTAACAACGCCAAGTGTTCCTCCTGTTTCAGATACTTCTGACCACACATCACAAAGCACGGCTTCCATGTCCTTCTCAATCACTGTCTCCTTGATAACCACTGGCTTCTTGAGGCTGGAGGCACAGCTTCATTTCTGTGTCAGAACATACAGTTCCACCTTACTAGATGACTTAGCTCTCCTCTGATCACTACTTACCATGGCACTAAACTGTTGTCATCTGCATGCTTTTATCAGTAATAACTCTATATTTCTTCCTCATCACTAATAAAAAGGTTAAACACCATCAGATTTAAAATTAAGGCTCAGAGAATCTCCACATACTCCACACTGATTACCTATTAACCATCTTTCTAAAAGACATTTGATGTATGCTGATGATTCTGTACCGTTCCAATTTCTAAATCAACGTGTCACATGGCACCAAATTAAACATTTTACAAATATTAAATGTCACATATCTCTGAAAAGTTAAACTTCTTCTCTCAAAACATCATGTTCTCCTGAGAAAAGATCCATCTCTCAGAACTTTATATTGAGTGAAGAATTACAGGTATGTAACACAGTTTATTCCCAGGCATCCATGCTGCTCTGCAGCAAATTAATGTCTATTTGACAGACTTCATCATCCTATTCACCCTTTTAATGCTTTGTCTTATGAATTTTAAACAATTCCTAACTTACTTTCTAATACACATCCATATCTCTTTCCTCCACTTCCTCTCCATTTTTGTAACCTATTTTACTTTTCCTCCTGTCTTAACGAGCATACATCAAACAATTCTAGTCTTGCAATTAGTAATATTCAGAATATATTTTCTTCTATTTCTTCCAAATCCATATTAGTTCTGCTTCCAGAAGTAACTGCCAATGAATTTTGAGAAAGAAACGTCTTATTCTCATCATAAACAAGCACACCAGCATAGCTTCACAGTTTTATGATGCTGGTAAGTAAATTGCCAACAACAGCAGCAGGGACAATACCAGGCAATGCCTAATCTATAAAGGAGTTCTAAATGGTGAAGCAGGGAAATTCTTTCACAGATCTAGCCTTTCTTAAAAAAAATAAACAAACAAACAAACCAGAAAACCCCAACCAAGACTTAAACACAAAAACAGAAAGTCAGGTTTTTTTTGTGTAGAACCTACCACTCGAAAACATGCCATGAAATTATCATATAAAGCCATACACTCAGAGTAGTGCTGCAAAACAACCACCTATTGCAGAAAATATCCTCACAATCAGTGAAGTCACTTCTCTTTTTAAATAGCTCCACTAAGATGGATTGAGACTTTCAGGAACACACACATACGCCTTTTCACACCATTTGTTTTATTCACAATGGTTAAAAAATTGTGACATAACTCACCTGTGGCATGAATTGATTAGCAGTGTTCTGGGAAATCTGGTGTTTTATTTAGAAAGGCATTGATTTGTAAACAATAGGGCTAAAGAAAAAGAGCTAAACCAAACTAAATATAGGACTAAACAAATGTTCATGGAGACAGGGAATTCTGTGCATGAGAATTTTCTAGAGAAAAATTTATATTAAGTTTTTGTTCTTTAAAATTTAGATGAGTAGTTGCAAGATGAATGGCCAGTCTCACTGTTTTTTAATAGTTTCTATACCTTAGAAGGTTATTTTATTGATGTAAAATTTAAACCATGGTTGACAAAATGCACCTCTGCTTCTCCACAGTTGACAAAGTACTACAAAATAATGGATCTCCCTCCTGCAGAAAACTGCCTCATTTACAAGACAAGTGTCCCACATTTACATTACATTCAGACATATTTTCTCATGTTCTTTGACAGTATTTATTTTTTTCTTTACTCCCTGTAGCCTCTGGTAAGCCTGAGAGCAACCAAGAGTTAATTTAAGCAACCAGAATGAGACAAAATTTGTGTTTCTTATTTTTCTTACTCTTTCTGGCACATTTACCTTCCCATTTTTTAGGGAAGTATTTTAGTTTAGCTTCAAATTCATGAGTACTGTAGACTTATTTAAGGTAAATGCTATACTAATACTATAGTAATACTCCTCCTTCACTGATTTGCAGCAATAGATCTGTTCCTCAATGCCAAAGGACTAGTGGCATTCATCCATAATCCAACACCTTCACCTTTTTTTGGTTTTGGGGAGGAAGCTGTTTTGTTTTGTAATGATTTGTTTTCCCAAAATAAGCATACTGAAGAAATGGCCTTTTCACAGTCCATCCCTTTAATCAACCACACTTCAGAGACAGGTAGCTACAGGACATGGGGGTAATGGGGATGTAGCACAGTGACTCAGCTGCCCTCTGATCACATCCTTCTTTGCTAAGAGAAGGCACCAGAGTATCATTCTGTGCTTGCTTGCTGTTGATCTTATGACCTGTATATCTGCAATGCCCAAAAACCGGCCTTTTCTTTGTAGGGAACTACTCCCTGTGTTTCAATATCCTCAGCATGATGTGGTGCAACTCTCATCACCAAATGTGATAAGAAAAAAAACTGAGATCTTTTTTGGTAAAGCAAAGCATAGTCACTCTGAAGGTCCACACGCAACAGACAAACAAAAAAATAAAGCCACAAAGATGGCTTTGCTATTTTAAAAAGGACCACTATCATGCTGAGTTATGCATGAAGAGAGTTTCAAGATAACATCTCAAATTAACACTGCTGCAGCAGTTCTCACAGATGGCAGATCAACAACAGCTTCTGTACTGTAAATCCTTTACTAAAAACTGTAAATCCGCGCCTTTAAGGCCCAACTCTCTTGTAATCATCTTTGTTCATCTTTCACTACACTGCCAAAAGCCCCTAATTAGTATCATCTTAGGCTGCCTTTCACTGCTCCTCAGCCTAATCATTTGACTAATTACTGGCACATAATCTCAGTGTCAGGTTAGAAGATGTTTTTTGAATGAAGATAAGCATATGGAAGAAGTCCCTTAACTGGAGGGCATGGAAGATTGCCTGTGTTCAGCTTCAAAACCACCCCGAGTAGCAGGTAGGCAAAACTATCGAGCTTGGCTTAAGGGAAGGGAAGGGGGAAGAAAGATGCAGACACAGCCAACAGCAAATTCACAAACATGATAATCCACAAAGGCCAAAAGCAAGAAGCTTTTACTGGAGAAGGGAAAGACTGCAGTCTGAACATTCATTCTAGCAGGATAGGAGGGAATGTGACTTTGGATTTTCAGTGAGTTATACAACGGAATACCAGAAAATTCTGCAGTAACTAATGGAGGAGGGGAGGAAAGCATACAGAAGTGTTTCTTTGCAAAGGAAAGAAAAGAATATGTCTGATTTAAGGAATATATTGAAAGGATCAGGAGATGGCAAGCATGGATAACAGAAAAGAAAGCTTTAGAGATGTACCCTAAAAAAAGCAACGAGAATAATTAACCAAGGAGCATGGGAAGAGCAGAAACAACAGCGCAGAGAACAATGCTTAAAGAGTTCCCTGTCCCCCAACTCAGTGAACACTGGTGCAACACCTCAGCATAATGATATGCACTAAAGAGTATAGGATATAATGCAGGAAAGAGGAAGAGGAAAGGATTAGGAAAGGAATTAGGACAGGAATCCATTCAAGACTCTTCTGCAAAGCACAGACCTCACACCCATCCTGTTACACTGACCAGAGCCACGGATGTGGATGCACAGTACAGCCAGACTCTCCAAGGTGATGCTATAGGTCTGATGGCAGCCACATTCTAATAGTTTAAAGAAAGTCTGACAGCCCTTAAACTGTAATATTTCAGACCTTGCTATGGTAAACAGAGGATGAAGACACACCTGTACAGTTGGCAACAGTGCTGCAACACATCAATCCACAGAGTTCCAGACTTGGGCTATGTCCAACAGCAAGCACATCCCACCCTGCGGAGTCACTACCAGGCACTGCTGCTCCTGAATGCCCTCAGTAATTCTACCCATCTCTGGGAGGCTCCTTCACAAACAGTGATGTGGTCCAGAAGCAAAAGCTCACTCTAAATCATCACATGCCAAGGCCTGGAAATCAGAGTTAGCACATCCTAACTTTTTTTCCATGGAAGTCTTTTGTGGAGTATCTTTACATAGGACAAAAAAAACCCCAACAAAACCAAAACCAAAAAACCCCGAAAAACTACAAAACACACCAAAAAAAAAAAAAAAAACGAACAAACAAACAAATAAAAAAAAACAAAAACACCCCAAAGGTTTTCCTCTTTATTTGACTTGTTTCCTAAACTATCATATAGGCTACACACAGTAGAATATCTTAACACAGGAAGAAAAAACTGAGTGACATGCTGCACCTAAGGGCTAAATAGTCTCAGGAATGCACTAGGATTTACCTGCCCTTTACCTTGGACACAGCTGCCTGGTTAGAAAATCAGCTCCCTGACAGCCCCGGCCCCCCACCATATAATCCAGTGAACAAGCAGTACTTGTACTTTTAAAGGACAGTCATTGTATGGCTTCCTATTTAGGGTTGGTTGCTGCTATTTATGTCTCTGTGCAAGTTTGTTTTTAAAACAGCTTTGAAAAATCTCTAGTTTAAATTAAATGTTTTGTAACACATGTCAAAACTGCAAGTCACTGAACAGTAGCAGAAAGCTGACAGAGAAGATGCAACTTGCTCAGTACAATTCTCTGAATCTGCTAAGCCAAAAGTTGTTTAATACGATTTATCACACCCTGGAGTGTAGTTAAATAATTGTGATGGATGGCAGCATGTCTTAGTCTTTTCCATTTGTTAAATTATGATAGATGAATTATGCACATTAGTGAATTTCAATGAATTCTTTCTGTTCACCACGCCTGCTTCAAGAAAAATCCAGTCAATAAATAGTCTAAATCCATCTCCATCAGAACTATACAATGTTCTAGTATTATGATAAAGAAGCTGAAGGCAAAAAATGCTTCAGAACAAGTCCCTTGACATTAAAAGCAGCAATAAAGGTATGCATGTAAGGTAACTAACCTTTTCTACTATCTATTTTTTAAATAAAGTAACTCAACCCGTATCTGGTAAAAATGTTTGTTACTATCACTTCATGAGAACTTTGGGGGAGGGAAGACTATAATGAATCAAGCCCCCCAAAACACACAAACATGGGTTTTTTCTTCTAGAAATTAGCTAACATGGTATCCAAGTCACATATTGAAAATTATGTAAAAATCAATTGTTTCAAAAAAAAAAAAAGCAAAAAATACATTGCTAAACTTAATAGAATATTTTATAAGAATAAAATAACTTGAGCAGCCATTAGCTAATTAAGCAACCGTTAGGTAATTATCTAGTTTCTGACAACAACTTCACAGAGAATTCTAGGATGTACAGCTTGTCATTTTAATGAAATCCCAGAACACTAAGCTTCAAAAAAAAAAAATCAATATCATCTACTTTTTCAAAGGGTTTTTTATCCTGCCATAATTTTTGCATGTGACTCCATCTGACTTACAGTTATTTTGGTTTCCAGGCACTCCAGTAGAACCTTTATTTGGAATTATTCCTTCAACTGGATTGGTCTTCATTTACTCACAGGTGGATAGCATCTGAAGTTTCTGAGAGGAGACTATAAAGTGAAAATGACTGATACAGATTCACTTTATGTATGTCTCCACATATAACTGTATATATTCATAAACTACCACAACTCAAAATGTCTGACAGATGCACTACAAAATTAATGGAAACCACTTCTGATTTTGGATGTGCTGATGTGCGCCAGGAGGAAGTCTAAGAAACCTGTGGAGGTACATCAAGGAAAAACAAGTCTACAAGAGAATCTAGTCAAGATTTAAATGCGTCCCTTAAGACCGATAAAAGAGGAAACAAGACCAAGAAAACAAAAAAAGATTTGATTTGACTACATGTGCCATACATTTCAAAGACTGCAGGGTATTTACTTTAACTGCTGATGAGGTACAATTGAAGACAACTGAAGAACAGCATTTTGTATACGATTCACACAACAAGAATTAGGTACCTTCCACGGTAGGTTTCTGTCAAAAATAAATGAAAGGACTCAACTTAGAACACCTATTTTAAAGATTAAGGGGGCAGAAAAAAGAAAAGAAAATAAAAAACCCAAACAACTAGACTAATAACTTCACTAGCAAGTTTCTCCATCTTTGATGAAAGGACTTATGAAAAGTTTATGAAAGTACAGACATGAGGCAGTAGCTCTGTCAAATCTCAGCGATCTGGTCTGACTGACAGGTATACAGCTTCACAAACACATCCTGACAGTTACACACACTGCAGCACAAGGAATCCTATTTTAAATAAAGTTTGCAAAAACTAAAATGTGACATTTACAAGATTTCTGAGCAAAAAAAACCTCAGGGACAAATTCAATGTGTATTACCTTCATTTCATCCTAGCTTTCCTTGAATATATTGTCCCAGGGTTGTACTTCTGATGTCTTCTATCCAGATACAGACCTAATGCCTAGGAACTACCTTGTCACTTTGTGTCTGCCAGAAGCTTTCAAAAAGCATTTTTATCTTAAATGTGAAGTGTTTTCCTGCTGGCAAAATGGCATTACATCTTGCAGAATTCTTCATTCATCTGCAGCGATACCACCTATCGTGGAAGGTTAGATCTGAATCATCTCCCTTAAAGGAAACTTGACAGTTCATTTCAGAGGTTCCTTTCTGTCTCCAATTTCAAGCAGAAAGTAGTGTACATTCAGAAATTTCAAGCAGCTGTGCACCATTGCAAGTGCCAAAGAACTAAAATAACATTTCTCAGAATTAGTCTGTCATAGTTTAAAGCATCAAAAGTGTTAAGCAATTCTCATTTGACAATGTAATTACAGCGTGCAGCCTCAGTGATGCTACATACTTAAGGCTGAAAACGCTATTGCAATCTAAAATGCTATTTTCAGTTTCTTGAAACTTTCTCAGTACCCTTCCTTTAAGGCTACCTGACAGGGGCAGACAGAAGCACTCTTTTTTTGACACAGGTCTCCTTCAAAATTCCAGCTTTTATTGACTAAGTAAGCCCCCGTTCCTCAGAGATATGAATGTTCACACAGAAAAGAGAAGGAATTTCTTGACATAAATATTACAGAAAAACAATTAAGTAAAATCATTCATTCTTGCTTCACTGAGTGTTACTTGGATGACAAAAGCCATGCATGTAGTCAAAAGCAGGTTACAACAGCAGTGAAGACACCATGAAATGGTGAAAAAGCTTCTGAATTAGGTGCGGTACAATTTGGAGAAGATTTTAACATGAAATTCAGTTGTTATTTGCTGTCCCACAATCCCAGACTGCCTAAACTCAGTGAGCGACAGAACTTTACTCTGCATTCCTTAGAGCTATAGCTGATGACCCCAAACAGGCTGCACGAAATGCTCGCATTTGACTACCTGCATCTATTAGTACGACCCAATGACAATCCAGCATTTCACTGCAGCACCCAAAAAAGCACCATGGCATGACAGCTAAGCTCTTTAAATATTTTTACTGGATTTGCACCCAACGCTTCTCACTTCAGGCCCTGAAAATCAAACAGACCATGGCTCATTGACAAATCATGTTCACCACCTGCTCTGCCTGGTTCCAGGACATTTGTGGCAGCAGTCAAGACACACTAAACAGCATTTGTTTGCCCCTTCTTATGGTGGCCTACAGTAAAGGAATACAGACAGCAAGTTCCCTCCTTTTCTTTCTCCTTCATCTCTTTTTAATATTCAACAATTTCTCACATTTCTGTAGCTTCTTCTGGGCTTTCTCAGGTGTTTATTCATTTACGAAGTCCCACAGTGCAAGAAGTTGTCAGCTTATATAAGGGATGGCTTTTTTCCCCCTCTAGCAGTCATCTTCAATAATTACCAGTCAATAAGCAAAGGATGTAGATTTAGTCATATTAAAATTCTTCCCAGAATATGCTGCAACTCTTTCCTTACCAAGACTGTCTTTTTTGAACTGTCAAGGTTGACTGAAGAACAGAGGGACAGAAAAAGCATCCACCATTCTTTCCATCCCACCACATCTCCACTCTATTTAACCCAAAAGACAACTTATCATTGTTATCAGAGCAATTTATCATACAGCACGAGCAAGATCATGAAAACATAGATTTTGTTATTCAACTTCCACATTTTACCATAGATACTGAAATAGATCCCTGGACTGCACATAGCAAGTGAATGTGCTGAATTCTCATCAATATAAAAATAGTAAATCCTCTTGGATTTATTTATCTATCTTGGAAGGGTACACTATTTCTTCCTTTTCCCTAACTAACACAGACAGCAAATATCTTTAATTTCTGTAGCTGAGGTCCCTAAATGCCAATGAATTAGGTGTTTATTCAGAAGAACAGCAGAGAGTGAAAGAGAAAAATGGTGTATAAAAAATAAATAAATAAATAAATTGGAGGTCTTCTTGGCATACTCAAAGTGAGAGCCAGTGATCTGAATAAGCAAGTTTATTTCAAGACTGATTAAAAAACACCACTAGCTTTAAAAATAGAAGAGAACATCCTCAGATCCTTTCTTTACAGAAGGAAAATTAGGAATGCAAAGAGACATCAAAAGAGACATGATCAAAAATAATTATTCAGCGTATCTTAAAACAATAGTTGAAAGAAATTAAAGGAAACAGA
>WBNO01030586.1:0-129715 GCA_013400575.1 Peucedramus taeniatus
CTTCCTTCCTTCCTTCCTTCCTATTGCTGTAATTAGAATTTTGCACCATCTATCTCTCTCTCTCAGTGTACATCTCATAGATTTTCAGAAGCTGTGTAAAGCCAGTCAGTTCACAAATTGCCACTCAGCTCCAGACCTTTGTAATGAAAAAATTCAAGATTTTGTGGTCTAATTTTCAGTCTCTTTTAAAAGCTTAATTATAATTGGAGATCTCATTTGAAATTAAAGTATTATTTATCTCTTTTTTTTTCTCAAAGGCTTCACACGTTTGACATCTATTTCTGTAAGGCCCTCCTGTGGTTCATAGGATTAGTGCACTATTAATGGTATTATTATACGATAATATATTTGGATTTTAAGGCAGTGAATTTTTTGCTATGTTTAGGGAACACCATTTGCCTGGTCTTGTTACAGGTTTTAACCATATTGCACCAACTATGGAGAACAGGTTGTTCTAAATTAACACTGTAGATAGTCATACATATCACAAAATTTCAGAGTGATATTCTATATTCTCAAAAGACAGCAAATATTTTCCACATGTACCATAGTAAAGATCCAGATTTAAACAGAGAAAGTTGATTGTTCCAGTTGTTTGTGGCTTAAGTCTTTAATCTTTGGAGTTCATCCATCAATCTTGATCTGCTCATTCAGTGCCAACTGCTTGTGGTAGGGTGATATGAATGCATGCCATATTTGAGGCCCAAAGAGACCATCACAAGCATTTAAAATTGATTTCCAGGTTACTGCAGGCTATTGAACTCATCCACTTGCTTCTGCGCTAACCTTCTGTCTGCTAAGAGACACTACTAAACGTGATACAAAGGGAATGACAAACCCCTTTTCTCCTTTTATGCTTTATTCCAATGAATAACAGCTCAATTTTGAGACTACAGTCACCTTATTTCCATTTTGCAGCTGCATGAATTTTGCATCCAGAAATTTGCCTGCTTTTGTGCTCTGGTCTGTCTCTCTCTGCTTCTGGATTTTTGTGATGTGATTTTTCTCCCTGTGAAGATTTTTATACATGATAATCAAGTCACCTCTCAGCCATCTCCAAACTAAGCTGAACAGATCAGGGTCTTTAATAATCTCCATGGAAGACATTTTGGTGGTTTTTGTTCCTGCATCTGAACTCTGGACCTTTTAAATATATTAAAGTTATATTAGTTTGTGCCATTTAAAAAATGATACTTGAGGCCTGAATGGTGGGGTTTGCATGACATGTTCTCACTTTTAACATACACTTTCTAATCTCTTCGGATGGCAGCAGGCTGGTGGTTGAAGTGAGACCAGATAGCAAAAGCTCAGCACTGCCAAGAGTTTCTTATAGCTGATGGGTCACCCTTGTCTGAAGTGAAAGGCTGTCGGGGTCCCAGAGGTCGAGACGACCCCAATATGTGTTACAGAGTTTCTTTTTTCCCAGCCCAGCAGCCAAAGAAGGAGTCAGGAGTCTCCGTCTGCAGTTTCCAAGGTTGTTTATTTTCTCATATCTAGTACATTCTCTTCCTGACCCACCGTGATCTGTTTAGCAGGCCAGACAGAGGCACTCTGCCTGCCTTCAGGGCAGTGTTGTCTTTTTATACTATAAACTACGTGTATGTTATTTACAGTTAATTCCCAATACCTATCACCTGTGTTACACAGTCCGTCTCTACTCTAAACCAATCCAAAAGTGCCAACATCACCCTGAAGATGGAGGCTAAGAAGAATGAGAAAGAAGGACAGGACATGCCCAAATTCCTCCATCTTGGCCCCCAAACCCCTATTCTAAAGACCCCAAAATTCTACTTTTCTACTTTGTGACAAACTAACTATCACTATACTGAACTTTTGTGGCTTGGGCTTCCTCATATAAGGTTGGTAGTTTTTTCCATGGGTTGAAATAAAAAACACAGGGGTCTTTGGCTTCATGCCAAGGTCTCTGAGCCTCCTGCCAGGGTCTCAAGCCCTCCAGGACAGCCAGAGGGATGTCCTGGGCTCCGACAAAAGGCAGGTTGTTTCTGTTCTTTGTGTTTGTCTCCATTGTAACAGCTGATGTTCCTAAAGGGTAAATTTTTTTAGTATCAACAGGTGAAATAAATAAATGGATGAGTAAATAACTGATTATAACAGAATTTACAGCAGAGACAAGAGCCCAGACAACAACATGACAATTAGAAAGTCTAAGTAAATGCACTGGAAATCACTAGTCTTCCTTTGCTTGCTTTAGCAAGGAGACTATCATTAAAACTGAAGCTGCAAAATTCTACAGTAGGGAAAGAGTTAGGGTTTACAGCTGCAGCTGTTTTTTACCAGTGACCACAGACCCTGAAGGACAGGAAGAATCAATTAGGCAGGAGTGCCAAGCCAAAACAATGCACAGGCTTACCACAGATAGTGAGTCACTAGCCTCTTAATAAACTAATTTCCTCAACAAAAAATGGAATTGATCTCAGGCCAGCTTTGGTTGTTTATAAAAAAATACAAAGAGCTCCTGTCCATCTAGATGAATGGACAGATAATCCTTTTTTTCTAACTTGTCTCCAGACAGCTTTTAATAGACAATGCACTGAAGTTATCTGTGAGTAACCTGAAAAGCTGGATATAGCCTAAAATCCTTGTCTTCAGCTCTTCTTCACAGCTTTTAATGCAAAATCTTTGCTTCTTGTGATCTTCAGACATTAGTTGTTATTGTTACTGCCTCTTGTTTGCCCTGCTGTATTGCCTGAGGTGCTCAGCCGGCAGTTGTGCTGCCCTTGAAGATGATGCTATTCAGGAATATAACAGGACTTTCTGAGCCTCAGGACAATTGCCATGGTACATTGTTGTGGGGCATAAAAAGGGGGTGAAGTGAACTGGGATGGGATAAAGGAGGGGAAAGATACAAGAAATAAATGAATGTTGGCTAAAGAGCAAAATTACAAGTGGGAGGGAGTTGTTGGCTGCTGTTTTGGTTTTTTTTAAATTTTAAACAAGCGTGTACCTCAGAGGGAAAAAAAGCATGGTTATTTTCTCATTAAGTAAAGAGGTTTAAGATGTTGTCAATACAAGTTTCTTAAAAAGGCTGTGTCTTGTTTAGGCACTTGAATATATTCTGGAAAGCCTTCCTCTCAGATACCTAATTTATTAATTTTCTGGAATTGGAGGGAAAGACTATCACCTGTCTGACAAGGGCCTGGCATGACCCATGGCTTCCTAACCAGGTCCTCTGAAAAGCTAATGTGTGTCCAACAGTGGATGCACTTAGCTCATTCCCGGTCATGGTCATATTCCAAGAGGAATTAGAAGTGGCAATGGAAGAGAAAGTCTGGATTGGTTTTGTTGTGGGTTTTTTTTTTTGTGTGTGTGTGTGGTTTTTTTTTTTTTGTTGTTTTTTTTTTTTTTTTTTTTTTTTTGGGGGGTTTTTTTTTTTTTTTTTTTTTTTTTGTGGGGGTTTGTTTTGTTTTGTTTTGTTTGGTTTTGGTTTTTTCCTTCAGTTTTCCTATTTGGACGTTCTTGTGTATGATCGTGGCTCTCCAGAAAAGCCTCCTTTTTTAACTGTTTGGCCTATAAAGATGGGTGTACTGGATTTATTTGCCTTCCTACCAGAAGAAGCTATAAACCCACAAGATGGGTCTGTGGGGCAGAAACGTGCTAAGAGGAAGGTGGAATAGCTCCTGATAGATACCAAGAGGTGCAGAGGAGGAGGATGAGGAGGGGCATGCATGTACCAGTGATGAAGGACCATGAAGACTAAAGGAACAGGAAGTTTCTTTCATGAACAGAGAAAATAAAGGAAGGACACAAGTGAGAGTAGGACAGGAGCAGCTGGCAGGAGAAAAAAGGCATGAGACTGCCTATGGTCAGAGCAGAAATCCTACAAACAACGTTCTTGAAGTCTAAGTTTGCTTGGTTATGCTTGCTAAATCACATGCTGTTTCTCCATCTCTAGTACCCCATGCTGTTCCTGCAAGGACCCTGAGCCAGACTCACCACCTTTGTGATGTTGCCAGGTCTGATGACAATCCAGATGTGAACGCCAGTGTAACTGTGTGCAGGCTCAGATGTAATGCTAGGGAAGCAGAACCAATCCCTCAGAATAGGAGGGGTTGATTTTGCTTTTGTGGTCACTAGTAAGTCCAGCAAACAGAAAAGGCTATGCAGGCTGCTTGCCAGAGACCAGCAGTTTCCAGAGGAATGGTACCTTGGAAGATCTCAAGGGAGCAAGGGAAGTTCATGCTGAGGCAACTTGTGTGAAAGCACTCATTTGTCTGGCACTGAAATCCTAAATTTGTCCAGTGGGTTAACTGTGTGAATGATGGGCATTAAAGGCTTACATGTTGCTTCCCAAAACAGAGGTTTGAGTATTCAGGCTGCACAGAATAACAGTTCCAGGTCTAATTTGAACAGGTAACTGTGTGCTTTTACTGTGACCAACACATGGCATTCAAATATGGCCAGTGCTCGGGGACTGGAAAGGAATTATGCAAAAACAAGCAGGATCCTTTTGTTTTTCTTTTTATTTCTTTATAAAGAAAGGAAAGGATGGGCATGCCAAACCAAAATGGCAGAATACAGACAAAGGTGAGCACTGAAGCTTCTCCTTGGGGGGCCATCCACAGTAAACTCTTGCCTTGGTAGGGTACAGCTCCCCATCCCTCCTGCCAGGAGGAACCCAGCGTGCAACCAGCCCTTCAGCACAATCACAGCTCTTTGAAATTAGTTTGCACAGTTTTACAATACCATCAGCCCACGTCATGGTGGGGCAGCAGCAGCTGAGGTCAGCAACATTAGCAGCAGCAACATGGGATACAGTGCACAGAAAAAAAAGGAGCAAAGAGCTTGTTTGCAAACGATTGTAGGTAACAATATAGAAAGTCCAAAGATCATCATTCTGCTATAAAAATATTACACTTCATAAAAGCATGTACTATAAAAAAAATCTATTCAGAAACGCTGGTAAGCATAACAAATATCTGTACACTGGCTGCCCTTTTCATACAGGAAACATAAAAAGCATGAGCCTCAGAAATCATAATTTTGTAAACATGAATATGGAGCCTGTAAACAAAGTGCTAGATCATGGTTCATATTTTGTCAATTTAGTACTACCCAAGTAAATTCCTTACACACATCATCACCTACCTAATGACCAGACTCCACTACTGCAACAGGAAAGAGGACTTGACTCTGAGCTCTCCCCCCAGAGTCACTGAAGTTGCATATGGATTAAGGAATTAACACAGGAATGAAGGCAGCAAGATTTGGCTCTGAGTAGCAAATCAGAAAAAATCTTTTAGCAACTGTTTTTCATTTTCTGCACTTCAAATGCATATTTTCTAGCCTCTCCTTTCAAAATTTGCCTTCATCAAAGAAGGCATGCATTTTCTTCATTTTCCTTTCAGGATAAAGCATCTCTGAAAAATATATCCATAGCATCCATTTAGGAGACATAATGGAGCACAAGTTGACTCAGTAATTATGTATACCAAAGCAAGAAGTAGTAGTTGAATTGTTCAACACTGAACATCATGGTTTACACAATATGTGATGACAAGAAGGGCCAAAATCTTTAATTTTAGACTCTAAACTTTGGGCCGCAAAATATTTTCATCTGCAAGCCTTGTGATGACATGCATGATCAGATGCTGGCTGACATACATGGGTTGTCACATAGTTGCACTTGGAAATGCAAGGTCTAGGTTCACAAAAATCTATGAAGAGAGTTTAGATAAAATTTGGCTTTAAGAATTACTGTAACTTTATTTACTCTGTAACATTTTTGTTCTGCACAGGCTTCAATCCATCCTTCTCCTGAATACTATGAGTTTTAGCTCTGTACACACTGAGAACCTTACTTTTAATTTCATTTTATCTTCTGAGTTTAAATTCTCATGTTTTTACTAACTTTCAGAATAGGAGGGTGTACAATTGTGTGTATCTGCTGTGGACAGACATGGAGAGAGGAGTGTGGGACTGTGTTCACACAGGACCTGAGGTACCAGAAGCAGCTTAGCTGCAGTGTTTTCAGGCAACACAAGATTTCAGGATCAGGGTCAGCTAAGAGGTAGGAATATACACTTCTAAAGGAAAATTGTGTATACTTCAGAAGAGGAAAAGAAATGTGCAAATGGGCTTGCACATTTTATTTTTTTTTTAATGTATTATAATAAAGCATCTTATTACCATTATTTTAGTCCTTTTTATTTTAATGTAAGGAATATCTGAAGGATTGTGCTGCTTGCCTGTCTTTTAGGATTCAGATATGTGAACGTGGAGCTCACATGGCTCTTGCTTAAAGGTGTAATCTCTGGATGTTCAACATGAGAACTTTGCTTCTAAATATTTGCTATGGCATTTCTGATACACACATCCTAAGAGAGGGCTTCAAAACACCTGCCTGAAAATAATTTTCCAGTGAAAACTACAATATATTTTCTGCTACAGTAATCTGCTGTATCTTCTGTGTTTGACTGACTTACTCCTTCCAGGAATTGGCAAGCTGTAGCATGCCCCAAAATCAAGAATTTCCTCTGCAAAAATGGATGATTTAAAAACAAACCCTGGGGTTTTTCTATCACTTTTATTAAGGTAGTGGCAAAAATACATACAGTCAACATTATTTCCCCGTGACATGCCATCTGTAGCCCTACACCTTCTGGTTACGGGGAGTTTGTATGAACTTGTGGCCAATTTTCAGAAGCCTGGACTTGTCCTCCCTCTCTGTGCACAGGGCTTGGCACGGGGAACCTGCTGCTGTACAAACATCACATCATTTATAGCCCTAACTCTGAGCCACACCTGGGCTCTGCTCAGCATAACACAGCAACAGAGGGACAGAGGTGACACTGAACTTGTAGCCATTCCAATGTGTTGACAGCACTGTTGGCTAAACTGATTCTGTTGCCTTCCTTCTGTCCCCAGCCATTTGTTCTGACGCACAAACATTTGCTCTGCCCCGTGGTGACCTGGCTAAGAGAGGTGTGAAATGACAGATGAGCAGCCGAAGTCAAGAGAAAGTGACTCCCTGCCATTTTTATTGTCAGCACTTGCACATGCTGGTGTAAGTTCAGTAGACCAGCAGTGTAAGAAACTGTGCCATCCATGGCTTAGGGGATGAGCCAAGTCCTGTCATAATTTGTATCACAGACACACAGCAATTGCATACTTGACTGAGGTTTGGATGTATTCAGAGGTACCAGAGCTGGGTGCAAGTTGTTGGAGAGAGCTGAAAAGGTCTGGCTGAAAAGAGAGCCCAATATTACACCCAGGGTTAGATGAAGTACAGGAACACACAATCTGTACCTTGTAAGAGATACATGACATGTGATGTCATGACATCATGTCTCACATGGTGTGCTTCACTCAGCTCTCTGTACTTGGGCTATCCCCAGCACCCTGGGCTCTCAGGGATTTGAAGAAGATTTTTTTTTTTCAGAGGAAACAAAACCTATTCTCAGGTAGACTTCTTTTTCAAATGTAGAGATCTATAACAACATGTCTATGAGGGTCACTAGTCATTTGCTGAAATAGTTAGTCTTTATAAATGCTATCTGCTGTTAAAACTTGCTTAGAAAAAGTAAACATTTTAAATAAGTGAAAATTCATGAGGGGCTGGGACACAGGTCAGCTCTTCCTTTGAGCAGCATCTCCACACCTCTGCCATATAGACAAGCTGTGGTGCTGTAGGAACTGGGGTAATGCTTCCCATTATATTCTTCATCAGGGCCATTTGGCTTCTTCAGAGTCCCAGAGCTGCAAAGGTGGGGTCCAGCTCGGCAAAATGTGGGGATATGCCTCCTCCTTGCTGGGCAGACACTTCTCTCCTGGACTGAACAACAAAACCTGCATGGATAGGGTCCTGTGCAACTTGCTCTAAGTGAAGCTTCTTTAGCAGGGTGGTTGGACTGGATGGGCTCCAGAGGTCCCTTCCAACCCAGACCATTCTGTGACTGATTTTGAAGTGGGCCTCCAGATGAGCTGATTATGTCTGTGACAGGTACACTGAGGTATGCCTTGGACACTCATTGCATTGTGCAGCTTGATGGTTAAAAATGTAACTATAATATTTATAATAGCCTAAGGCACTAGGTCACTTTATGGATTAAAAACTTGCAAGATGGTATGTTCTAGTTCAAAGAGATTTTTAGACTTTCAGGAGTTAAACATAACATTTAGTAAAAGTCTCTTAAGGTTATATAAAGAGAGAGAAAGAGAGAGGCTAAGCCTTTTTCAGTTTTCTCCTAGGGAAAAAAAAAAGTGCTTATTGCTGAGCTATACCATGGCCAGGAGTCTAGAAAGGAGATGCTGGTGTAAAAGTAGCCATTTCAATAATTAGGCCACAGCCTAGCATCCTCTCCTGGGTCTAGCTGGGCCAGAAGAAGCAGTGGGTGCTATCAGTCTGAAATAATGACTGCCGGTGGCATATTCCTCCCTTTCTGCCTCCCTTGGATTTGCTGATGGAGGCTCTTGTATTTCAGTCCAAGTGAGCTGGATCAGCAAGACTGACAGTGGAAAAGGTTTAATTGGGTTCACTTGACTGGAACACATCAGAAAGAAGAGCACCTTCCGTGGCAGGACTGCAGAGGGGAGACTGATCTGCCCTTGGAAGTGCATGGGGATGCACATCTGGGTCAGAGGGGAGGCTGGATGGGGAAGTTTCTTCTATGGATGGGCACAGCCTTTTCTTCTACACCCAGAGTAATCGTTACCATTATCAATTACAGATTTCAAGAACACTGCAGGCAAAAATCTCTGAGTATAGCCTCAGCCTTGGACTACACTTCTACCCTTATTTGGACAAGCTGGGACAGCATCTTTTTGTGCATGTGCTTACATACAGACACATATGTACACACATCTGGACGCACTGGCAACAAAACCTTAATAAACAAAGCCCACAATATGTATGGGCTTATAATTATTTATAGGCTTATAAAGTAATTAATGAGCATTAAGATGTATGAGTCCGTATGTGTCTCTATGTTAATAGCTGGTAGGTTAGAAAAAGGAAATCTCAGGAAGAGACTAAAACCCTTAAACTTTGGGAAGAGCAGTATCCTGTAAGCTTGGCCTACAATAATATTCAGTTGAAAAAAAATGCTCAAAGAATAAAGGCTGGGTATATCTAGAAGGAATTAGACTTTTTCCAGTGGTTGTGAGAGAAAGCAAACTGAAGCAATGCAAGATGACCAGGAAATCTCAGAGGGAGACAAAAACTGTACGTAATATTTTCAACAGTCTTTCTGCCCATATACAATACAATACAATTTCTGCCCATGTACAATACAATACGATTACTCTGGCCATTAAAAATACGTTTTGTTGAAACAGCACATATCAGCTGGGATCCCAGAAAATCCAGCCCTCCCGCCAGGTTGCCCTTTGCATCCTTATGCCCACCTTGCCTTCTTCCAGGACAGAAGTCACTTCAAGGGGAACAAGGCCTGGCCAGAGCTGTTCTGCGCCAGCCAGGATATCCCTGCCAGTGGACATCCTCACGGTGTGCTGTTAGCAGAAACGTGTGAGACTTAACTTCTAACAAGCAGAAAATTCTAAAGGCAGCAAAAAGCTGACACTGAGCTCAGCTTAGCCAGAGGAGAGAATGTGGGCTGCTGTGTACACAAGCATAGACACCCACCTGTGCACTTGCACTCATCAGTCCCAGTCAACTCAGCCTCTGTGTGAAGTTTCACAGCCTTATTTTAGAAAAGAGAAGGGCTTCAAGGAGAGCTGCTTTGCAGTGATCCTCTATGCACAGCACATAAACTTGAATATCATTTTAATATCAGCATTAAATATCAGTTTAAATTATTAAGAATAAATTTAAATTTAAAAATAGACGAATGCAAACAAACAAACTTCAGTCAACATTGAAGCAGAGATAGTTTTAGGAAGAATATTACTATAGCAAATGAAGCCCCTTGGACAATCTGAGGCAGTGATCTGGTAATTCCAGTTCAGCACCGAGATGCACAAACTACCCAGTAAGCAAAAATTACCATGTCTAGCATATGCAGCTCCATGTTCACATTTTTCTTTTTTTTTCTCTCCTGTCACAACAGAAAAAAGCCAACACAGCACAGTAGCTTTTCCCATGAAGCATCTGAGGTGACAAAATTCACTCAGAAATAAAAATTAACAAGAGCAGTACAAAGAAGAATCTTGGTCAGCTTGTGACCACAAATAAGCTAAGATGGGTAAGAAAAGGAATAAAAAAATAGTTCACATCTGGCACCACAAACCTTGCTTGCTTTCTTTGAAACCAGGAAATGAGAAAAAAGTCCATTTTGCAGACACCATTTCAACAAGTTTTCTTTCCCTGGACCTGGAAAATCCAGGTATTAGCGCACAGAATTTTTGTTTTATTTGTATATAAATACACATGTATATATTCATATAAATATAAAAGCAGAGCATCCTCCCATTTCTCCTCATAATTTATTATTATTAAAGCTTGTAACAGAGTTGGCTGAACTCTTCAGAAGTGGGTACTCTCTGCACACATGTGGCATGGGGAGTTTAGCTCTGCTAGAGCAGAACACCCAGGCAGGGACATGACATGTTGGGTGATGGAGGCAGATTTGAGTGAACAGCCAGGGGAGGGCAGGGAGCAATGACTGGAAATGGCCTCTCTTGCTCCAGAGTGGCACTCTGGGCTGCCAGAACGGCTCTCAGTAAGCAGACCGGGTGTGGGAGGACGGCTGCATCCACCCACTTGGCCCAGCCCAGCCACCCACTGTCTTCTGCAGCAGTCACTGAAGGGGGACTGTCCCCTGCTTTGAGAGGGAGTCACAGCCTGCCCCCAGCCACTTGTACACTAGTTGCCTTTGGATTATTTTGCCTACTGTACTCACAGCCACTCACACCTTTCCCTGCCTTTGTTTGGTTCCCCAGCCTGCTATCCTAATCCTCCCAGACCTGCTTGCTGGCCAAGACCAGACACCTTTCTCTTGCCTGATCCACAGGTTCCTATTCACACTGCTATACATGAATACCTCCCCACAGTCTTGTAAGACCCATTCTTTTCCTCAGAAGACCGAGCTTCTCAGAGGTTTTTTTGCTCTATGAGACGATTGAGCAAGTCAGAGCTTGTGGCACACTCTCCTTGAGAGGTGCTAGCTTCATTCCAGAGAAGGCAGGGGCAAAGTGCAAAAGATTCCTCAAGAACAGAAGGTATTTCCACCACCACCAGTTCTCTCTACCTCATGTTGTATAGCACTTGTTTCAAATAAGGTATTACTCATGTGTCTCTGCAGCCTTCACTCTTCCTGGGGTGAGTGGAGATCAGTAGATATCTACTTGTGACCAGCCAAGTCACTTCATCATGACACATGCTGGAACAGCATTCTAACCCGACTGCGATCTTTGTAGCAAAAAGTGCTTTTCTTGAGAAACAAAGTGAAAACTGTTCCCGTGGAACATCTTACTCAAAAATAGTTTTCCTAGGGTGGAAAGGATGGAGCTCATCTATTTTATTTGGCTTTATCTCAGTAAAGAAATAGAGCTACTGGCAAAACTGGCACATCTTTGTGAACTCGTTAAACTCGGGACCCTGGCTGGAATGTAAAAGAAAAGGTGTAGCAAATGAGAACTTTGCCTTACGTGGGCTTCTGCTAGTTCTGGCAATTTCATGTGCAGGTTGTCCAAAAAAGTTCTGCTAATCAAGTAAAGATGAATTTCTCAAATAATAAACTCTGGGTTTTCAAGGAGGCCTTTGGAGGGTACTGCTACAATCTGGTAGAGGTAAGTCTTTTCATGCCTCGCCGCTGAGCCAGATTGGAGGACAATACAGGCTCCAGCCTTGGTGCCTGAGGTGCGCGGTTTAAAGCAAAGTAAGTAGCTGCCATTGCACCCTGTAAAACAGAGAAAGAGAAAACTTTGAGCTGAAATGAATTTCTTTGATGCTTTTCCCTTCCCCTATTCAGTATCCTAAAAAACTGTCACACATGCAAAATTTCCATGAAATGATACCATTTAGGCTGGCAGACAGCTAGAGTTGTCTCAGATTCAAAATGGTGAAGAGCAGTATGTGCCACCAGGTTATTACAATGCAGCCTAAAGTTAAAAATACTGAGCAGATGACAATCAAAAATACAGTTAATACAGTACCATATTAAATTTAGCCTCTGTGGCAAATAATCTTCCCAACTCCTCTATCACTTTTCAGACTATTTACACAAATGACAGCCAATTCTGCAAGCAAGGATGAGGGAAGGGTGTAGGAGGTACCTTAACCAGGTGAACATCCTGTCTGCTGAGTTGGTTTTGAGACAGGTACTCCCTGTTCACTATCCATGGATGTCTCAGGACTTGGACTGCTGTGAGGCGCTGATGAGGGTCTACATGAAGCATCTTAGACACAATGTCCTGGGTTGAAAAGGAAGAAAGCAATACAAGGGAGAAAGTAATTAATGGCTGTGCAGGTTTTACTAAGATCTTCCCGTTGGCAGTGTCATCATTAGTATGTCCAATGGAGAGAGTGATGCACTTTAGACGGGCTTTATGTTCTTGAAGTGTCAGGTCTTATCTTCAAAATTTTCAAGTGTCTTGTTCAACTCTCAGCTAATTATCCAGTCAAAACATAATGTGGAGGCATTCATCTTGTTGAATAACTGATTAAATTACTGATGACCTTGTAGGAGTGATAAACACTTAGGGAGAGGATGCCATCTGGAGGTGTCTCCTCACTGACCTCAATGCATGCTTGCAAGAGAAACTTAGAAGAGAAACTCAACAATCAGGTAACTAAAGTTCAATTAGGTTAGTTCTACAACATTTAACATTTTAATTTCAAAACTGGACAGCTGATAAAAAGATCCACTGTGAGGCTCATAGGTGCTGGTAGCAAGATTAATATGTTCCTAGGATTGCTTGCAGTTTTGTGGTGGAAAGTATCAATGTTCTTCCATTGGATGCTAACAGATGCTAAAAACGAAATGTCTTGCAAGATTCTTTAAAGCCTGTCAAAGCTTCTGATTAATGCTGGGCAACTGGAAGCTTGCAATTTTCTGCCCATTTACCTGTCTCACAGACTAGTGCACAGCTTCATGCCTAAAGATCTCAGAACCAGATGAGTTTTTTCTCCCGGGGTTTTCTTTGCTTTGTGATAGATGGGCAGCCTAAACTGTGATCTGTACAGGAATTAAAACTGCCTGCTCCTGGTTAACTGAGAAGCAAAAAGGTGATTCATGCATAGACTGTACATATGTGGCATTGACAAAACTACACTTCTTTTAGAAGTGCAGTTGCACCAAAAAAAAGGGTTCTGTGGTATTTAAATCTTGAGAGAAAATCTGAGAAAGGGTTCACTGACCTTTGCAGTATCAGATACTGAATCCCAGTTTCCTCCTGTAAGAGCATATTTTCCACTGCCAATCCTGGCCAGAATCTCCTCTGGGGTGTCATCTGGTCCATTTGCAAAAGGAGTGAATCTATGACAAAACAAAACAAAACAAAACAAAACAAAAAAAAAAACAAAAAAAAAAAAAAAACCAACAAAAACTCATCAAAAAAAAAAAAAGAAAAAAAGGAGGGAGAGAAAAAAACCTATGTAATTTGCAAGTACATGATTTCTAGGTTCTAGTATTAACTGCCAATGATTACAACAGGAGTTTAGTTCCAGAATGTACCACAGATACTGCTGTTTCATTTTCACTCAAACTATACAGGCTGGTGGTTCCTCATTACTGATCTATAGAGGAAAAAACAGATTCCTTAATTGTTTTTAAAATTTTTCTTCTGTTATAATTTTTAGGAATGAAATATTCTTCATAAAAATAGTCAGGTGTTTACCTCTTGATTCAACTCTTTTTTATTGCCAACACCTTTATTGCCAATACCAGTACCTTGGTAACAGCAAGAAAGGACAACAATTATAAAGCAGAAGAAATACAATCTGAAATAGAAAAAAAAAAGAAAAGAAAAAAAGAGCTTTCTAATCTATTTTGCAATGCTTTGTTAACCATAGTGTACATGTCAGTTGGGCAAAAGAAATTACCTGCAATAGGTTATTTCCTTGTCCAGCCAGTCAGAAATTACTTGTAACAAGCACGCAGCTTGTGACAAAATCACTGTCACATGCAAAGGGTAGACTTTTTGTCTTCAGAAAGTGACAAGAGATAAGGTTTTCGCAGCTGACTAGTATCTACCAGGCCAAATTTCACTCTGCAATCTTGAACAGCTGTGTAGGCTTAGAAGAAGTAGGTATTTTGTATTTTTATATTTTTCATTCAATCTGTCTTTTCTTCAAACTTGCCAGAGTAGTTTTTAGATTGTTAAACAGTTGGTTTGGCCACAGCTTCCTATCCCATCTGCCTCCTGGTAGCAAATTCAATTCCTCATGCTGTATTTTCTCATTTTCAGAATCAATTCAGTCTTCATAGCAGTACAGCCCAAAGAGATATGTGATGTTCTTCCAATCTATAGCTATCAGGAGGGCTGCAGTAAGAGTTAAGGACTGGCAAAAACTCTGAGGTCCATCAGTCGCTCCATTAACATCATCTCTGGCTGGTGCTCTAGTCCTGGCTGTCTGAGCCCTCTCTGCTCAGAGAGTGATTATAGCAAGAGGAAAAAAATGTACTATTATATAATAGTGATTATAGCAGGAGAAAAAAGTCCTGGATGTAAATACTTGTCAGTTCCTACTAATCTCCTCTAGTGAGGAAGAACAAGACCATTCATAAATGCAGAGGTGGCACCTAAAAAAGCATTTCTCTACTGATTGTGTTACTATTATTTTCTCTGGTGTTCAGAAAAAGAGAGATACAAGTTACTGGCTCCTGTCAGTAAACTGAATATCCACTAACTTGTGCTATTTGTATTTCTAATTCGAGTATATTTGGATTTTTTTTTCTTCATATTCAATAAAGAAACATTTTGAATATAATCAACCAAACAAATGTAACTGTGAGTGATGTGTTAATTTTATTTTACTGATTCCAGCTGTGTAGCAGCCTAGGGCATCAGCCAAATATAAACAGGCTCTTGGAGATCCAGCAGACTAGGAGACTTCCCCGCAAAGTATTGATGTATTTCAGCTGACCTTGAACACATGTGTAGTCAAGAATAAAATAGATGAGATAGAGACCCCTGGCACCTTTTCTGTAATCCATAAATAACAGAATAACAGAAAGTCAGAGTCCAAATCTTTGTTTTCTATATAAAGCCTAGGAATTAATCCAATCTTCTTGTCATAGCTGAATGATCATGAAACAGATTAAACAGTTTAGAGAGGTCACTGAAAAGCTGCAAGCTGTGCTTAGGTGTGATAAATGTGCACATTGTCTGAAACCATAGTCTGAGACCATAGTCTGAAAAATGAAATTCAGAGCCTGGTAACTCTAGATTGGGTTTGCACACTTTGTTTCCCAATCATCCCAGCACATCTTATTCCTATCCTTCACTGCTTATTTCAATCTGTGTCTTTCCCTGGATCTTCTTGTGTTAATATTTCATTCCAGCCAACACATTGATAGTAGTATTTTTCCAAGTACCTCTCAAAAGTTTCTGCTGCCTGTTGCTATTCTTGCTGATCTCTTAGTTTACTTTCTGAATCCTATTTTTCAAACAGCACCTGAAAACTATGTTTGCGTGGGTTTTTTTTTAGCTTTTAAAGGTGCTCAGACCTTCAATAACAATGCAAATAAAGAATAATGAAGCTGGAAAGAATACATGTTATCAATAGAATGAATTAACATTCTCCCATGGATAAGCTGAACATGATGAGGCTCTTCATACTCCTGTGCACCTCTCCTAATGGAAAACTTTCTCACTGTTTAAGTCATGAATCAACCCTTTAGGAGTCTAGGTCTCAGTGCATACAGGCACTTTCTGTTAAAAACCTAAACAATTTGTGAAGTGTTAAAGACATTTATGCATTCTAGAAAAAACTTATTCTAAGTCTTGACATCTATTTTCTTGCTTTATACAACAGAACACACCTCTCAAGGAGGCCAGAATCCCTATCTGTGACTCCTTTCAGGCTTAATCAGTGCTGAGCCCACTGGAGACTGCTGCTCTAGGAGAACCTCATCACTCACCCTGCCAACATGGTGTACAGCAGGATCCCCAAGCTCCAAATGTCACAGGCTGCATCATAACCTTGGCGTTTGAGGACCTGTGGGAAGCAAAGAGAGAGATGAAAAATAGGTCAGTCTGCATTCCTGAATTTTTACCTTCCAATCTACAAAAAGCACTGATTAGTGGTTGTGTCTGCTGACATTCCTAGGGCTTAGCTGCGTATCTGCCTTGAACAGGTGTCTGCCTTGGGATTAAAATGTCCAGCAGTGCTATGGAGCAAGGCAAAGCCCAGGCTGAAATGAGCTGGTTAAACTCAGCACATCTTTCCCCTTCACAGTGAGAGAGATGAGTGCCGTTTGTTGGAGCTGAGGAGTCTGGGAGCTCCTCTGACCGTCCAACACACAGCAAAGCAGAACAATATTTCACTGTTTTAAAAAGTTTCATTAAAAAAAAGGCTCATTAATACTTTGAAACATATCCTCCTAACATAAAAGTTACCAACAACACTGTGAATGCATCATAGGGCTAAATGACAGTGATAAGTATTCCAACTGAGCTCAGTTCAGATTTGATACAGCAAATGGATGCACACTGAAGCATATCTAATGTCAGACCAATGAAGATGCATGCTAAGAGGCTTCTCTTACTTCTGTATAAACAAAAGTGGGCACATTTAGAATGGAGTTAACAGCAGGCTAAAACTTGACCCCCTTTTGCCATGGGACAAACAAGACCCATGGTAGTCAGCAGAGATCTGACCAGTAGGTTCAATACCGATACAGGATGGCAAGGTGTAGCAGTAAGGGTACAGTCCAGATTTCATTTGTGCTAGTGCACATAGTGCAGGTCCAAGTGAAAGTGAAATCACCAGCTAAGCTCAGGGACCACCTCCACATCTTCCCACAAAAGCAAACTACCCTCTGTTCAGTTCTGGCACACAAGGAGTTTTGTCCTCTTTAGATGGACCAGTAAATACATATTTTTGCAAAGCACATGAAAAAGGAATGTACAAATTCAGCAAGTCTTTCTCTGACCTTCAGCCTTATTACCCAGGAGTGATTTAAGTATCTGAAGTCTATCACAGAAAAGACCAAATTCTGCTAGTTTGAGAAAATGTTGCCTTGACAGATTTTATAAATGATGAGTTGCAAAGCAACCATCTGCCAGGTATACAGCTGAGCGAACATTTGCTACCTGGAAAAAAAACCCAACAAGCCAAAAAAACTCTCACAGCAACAAAACCAGAGAAAAAGCCACAGTTCCTCCTGTTGACAAAGCTGGTAAAATTGTTCTTCTGCCTCTCCCTTCTGAACATAAGATGCAGGCTTTCTAGCTGATTTATTTATTTCTATTTCTTTAGTTCCTGCATTCATTCCCCTTCTACTAATGTTTATTAATGTAGTTTTTATGGGAAAAACTTCTATGCTATTTGACAAACTCAGTCGCTTCTCGCTTCACCCATGAGATTGAATACCCAGCATTTATCTTTTGCTGTGGTCGTTCTCATTGTGTTTTGAACAGTTACAATTTCACTTCTTCTCTGTCTTCCTCCAGTAACCAAGGACAACCAAGTCCAAGGTAAGTGACAGAAAAACGGGGCAATGATGATACTTAGTGGAGAGGGTTATTAAGCAAGTGGTTACACAACTCCAAAATGATTAGGTCACTTCCAGAACTTAGTGGGATCTGAAATAGAGACAGAAACTGGTTCTTAGTGCCACACCATAGCAGGACATTGCGGGGATAATGACTGTCCTGGAGATAATGATACCCTGGTTCATCCAGTTCTGAGAATGGCTCAGATATTTGTTAAACCCCCTTTAATTTCTGTAGGCTTTGATTTACTGGGTTAACAGTGTTAAAAATAAAGGTTTTCCTCAGTTGTAACAAACAAGGATGCAAATGGATACAAAAGCAAATAAAAACCCTCATAATTTCAAATCACAAAGCAGTAGTTCTTCACAAATTTTGTAGGAAACTTGCAGAATAAAATATTTTTACTTTATCCAGAATCACCCTACTGCATCAGCAGTACAACAGGCTGGCTCTTTTCCTCCTCGCATGCAGCACGATTCGCACTAGGTGGCAGCCTGCCTCCTTCAGATAGCCTTCATCTTTGCTCTTGCTATCACCTAAACCCCAGATGAACTGTTTCCAAAATAAAGGAGATCCAAGTGGGCAAACATGTCCTCCTTCTTCGGTCACCACCCTCTTTGTCACCAGCTCAGCTGACTTTCTGCCTCCTTTATTAGTTTCATGAGCACATGGCAGAAGTTGCAGTCAGATTCAGACAGGGAACGTGAAAGTCAAATCTAGGCTGAAGGGCAGCATTATATCACAGGTAAAATGTAAAAGCACTTAAGGCTTTATGTAAGCTCTCTGCCAGTTCTGGTAATGTTTCAATTAATCTCCAATGTCTTCTGCATTAGCAGGACCTGTCTTACTCATGACTAATGTGTGGGAGTGTGATTTCTTCTTTCAGTTCAAATCAGAAGAGTCTGATAATGAAAAGAGCCCATCATGAAAAATAGCTACACCTATTTTAAGCATCTTTTACCTTGGAGGAAATCTGATGTGGTTAAGAAATTGAATGTCTGTGGTGCCACAAAACTTTTTCAATCTACTTTGATAATTTTAAACAGCTCATTCCCATTTCTAAAATGGAAGCCTAACCAAACCACAATAAAAACCCCAAACCAATCTATTTTGGCAATGGAAAGGTTTTGGGTTTTTTTCTGAAGAAAATCTGTTTTGAATTTATACTGCCCCGGCAATGGTCTCTGTATAACAAATTATTCTTCTGATGTTGGAATGCTGTGATTCCTGTAACTTTTGGTATCATTAAAGGATCCTGTACAGAAAGATCATCCTATTTTTTTTCTTTCCAGTCACAGATGAACAGTGCATGGGAGAAAGAGAAGACTTAGGGAGAAAAAAAAGCATTGCTAGATGATACCCACTGAGAGACACTGGTATTTGATAGTAGAGAACAAATGAAGTACTGAAAGACAGTAGTTTTTTGTTTTTCTTATAAGGACTAAAACAAGTGAAGGAAGACACATTTGAAGCAGTGTATTGCAAGTACTAAAATTTTTGATTTTCATCACTCCAAAAAAATGGGTAATTACTCAAGAAATTAACTTCTTGCTCCTTCATTGTGAGGAAGCAGATATGAACATCTCATGGGTCAAATACAGCAGAGCCCAAGCTGTGGAACATCTGTCTGACCCAAGCCACTTCCACAGGGCTGCATGAAAGGAGTAGCACTTGCCAGTGATGCAGACCCACCTCTCCCTGTGCTTGGGACGAGCTTTTTGGTCTTCCTCCACTTTCCTGTCTGTAAAAATGAGAAAGCATTTCCCACATCCCCCAGAACAGGGGTGAATTTTTACTAGGAAAGACCAAGAGGAGAGTTGTTTTTTGAGCTCAGTGAAGTCAACAAAAAAGCTCTCATTGATTTCAGCATAGTAAGGATTTTGTGCAAGGATTTTTCTTTTCAGTTTTATCACAGAATCATGGAATGGTTAACATTGGAAGGGTCATATAGTTCAATCTCCCTGCTCAAGCAGGCTCCCCTACAACACTCAGGATTGTGTCCAGACGGCTTTTGGATATCTCCAGAGAAGGAGACTTCACCATGTTTCTGAGTGACCAGACATCAAGATTTCCCTCTTAAGCCTTAATCCTGTTCTGATGCAGTGCACTAGAGGGAAAGCAGTCTTACCAGAAGCAGCTAGAAAAAAAAAAAGATATTTATCCCAGTAATGAGCCAAAGTATTGTGTGCACCAGTCCAAGACAGACACCAGCTTCTGTCAGGAGAAAAACAACTGCTGTGACAGGACCAGGAATAGGAAAGTTATGGTAATAGAGGCTGTGCAAGTGCCAGTAGCCTGGTTTCTGCCTTGCTCCTCTCGTAAAGGCAACAAGGGAGGAAGGACTGCTTCCTATGACACACATTTACTGCTGCAGGCTTTGAAATGTGATCCTACCTCAGGAGCAACAAAGTTGGCTGTGTAGCAGGGAGTCATGAGCAGCCCGTTCTCCGCTCTGAGTTGCTTGGCAAACCCAAAGTCACAGATCCTGATAGAGTCTGGATTTCCTGACTCATCCATGTAGAGAATATTACTTGGCTTGAGATCTCGGTGCACGACCTTAAGAAAGAACAGTGAGAAACAAGTGAGAAGAGGAGGTCAGGGAGCACTGGGGCTTGGCTGCCATTTCTGGTCTGCTGGTTGAGGTAGGTCAAGAGCTCATGCCGAAAATATTTAAGTTTTGGAACAAAAGTTACTTAAAAGCCTTGGACAAATGAAGGGAAAAAAAATTAAAATCTGTTACAATGAGAGACAAAATGTTTGACAGCCTCTACCGGTGTATTAAAATGGAGCTGCTGCTGTAAGAGGAGACAACTTCATGAGGGTGGTCAAAGTGGGTTGTTGTACAAACATCTTGGTGGCAGAATCTCCTGGAGCTTGATAGCCCTGAATACTCAGCTGAAAGGCGAAGAATAAATCATATCATGGGAGGAAAGTGTGTAAGGGTCTTGTGGTTGTTCATGTGAGTAGCTCACACCTGAAAGAAGGGATTAATTTCTTTCCTGATTTCAGAACGTATTCACACAATTTCATGTGACTGTGTGTTTTACCAGACATGCTGAATTTCAGTGGCAGGAAAACAGCCTTTATTTGTTATAGCAAGACTGGAAAATTACCATGAAAGCATAGAAGCCAAAGCACAGAATGCACTTTGTTTTAACCATGAAGCAGCAAAAGCAGTAAATATTTGACTGGTTATCCAAACTACTTGTCCCTGAAATGCAAAAAAGGAGAGATTTTCAAACTGTTGTATATAAGGAGCTTAGACTTTAAAAGTCAGATTTTAACAGCACGTCAGAAGTCTTTCCCATCAGCTGCTCAAACTGTCTCATTTGACAGAGAGAGAGCTGAGCATTTGATTTTCCATCTATCTGCTGATTCAGCTACCCTATTTGAAGTGTTGCTAATAGTTCAGGTCCTGAAATAATGATTGTGATAAAAAGTCAGCAACTAGTATCTCAAGAAAGTACATGAACTTGAAAATCACTGTAGTGTGGGAAAGAAAATACTACTTTGGCATGCTTCAGTTCAGTGGAAAAAGGATGAAAAGCCAATGACCCTATTTCACAAACCAAATATAACTATAAATATGGAGGTAGGCTTTTTTAAGGGGGTGGGAAACATATTAACATTTCAGAGTAGCAAAATCACAACTATTTGCAATTTCAAGAAGTTGACTTTTAAGAAGGTTGATGCAGCTAAGCCAAAAAAGCAAGGCTTACTCCCTGAGAGTGTAGGTAGTCCACAGTCTTGGTGATGGTGCACAGCACAGCGCTGGCCTCCCTCTCTGAGAAACACTTCTGCCGAAGGATGCGGTCCAGCAGCTCACCTCCCCGCATCAGCTCCATCACCAGGTACACGAATTTCCCATCATCATAGACCTGGAACAGTAACATAATAAATGCATGTCTTGGACCCATGGACTTGGTAAAGGTTGGTCCTTTAATCACAGTGTTGGCTTGCTTGTGGGTGAAGTTGCAAGAAGAAAATATCAGCAAATGTGTGGGAAATGGGCTCTTTATGCTCTGCAACTAAAAAGAAAACTTTATAAAATTACTTAAATCATCACTTTTTTTCTGGTGTCTGTAGCAGCTTGCTGATTTGTCCACACAGAAATTGAGCTTTCCTGGTTTTCTATCATGTCAACAGAGCAGGCTCAGCTGTTAAAAACAGCACCTCTCCACACAGCTTCAAATGTCTGCTGGCTCTCACCCAAGCATTCTTGAACACTACTTCTCAGTAGTGTTCTCTCTTTCCACTTCCAGGTAACATTTGCCATTTCAAATATCTATATTTCCCTTTGACTCATGATCAGCTAAAGAGCTGTATTATACTACTGTTGGCCAACACTTGCATCTAATGATATTATATAGCTTATATTTGCAATTCTGGTGAATATATTGTTGATATCAGCTTGCAAGACATATTTACATCCAATGTCAATGGCAGTTGGTAAAACACATTTTATCATTTAAATTGGAGGACAACCATTTTCATGTCATCATCCTTTATCTGGATGGCAACAATAGGCAGTGTTATAATCATCAGTGCTAAATGTTTTTGGAAAGGAATATAAAAACTTATTTTGCACAGATTTTGAGATACACTTTGACATTAGGAATTAGGTGAGACTTTCCTAAGGGCATATGATTAGGAGATTCTTATATACTTCCCTAAGGTCTAAACCATAATGTACTGGCCACTGACACAAGCAGGTTTTTGTTCTGTAAACTCTGAATCTGACATGGTGTGTACAATCTTAGGCGAAACTTCAGACAGCTAAAGTAAAACACTTCTGACTAAAGGCCATTACTTCATTTAAGCATAGTGAAGGATTATTTTTCATATGAAATGCTGAAGAAAAGTACCTTAATGACTTCTCAGGCTGCTGGAGTAGAAGGCAAATAGCCCCCACATTAAAACACTATTGGGGGAAGTCCTAGTGACTCTGTGAGCTCTTCTCTTCCCAGCAAAGCAGACATCACAGGCTACAAAGATCTTTCTGCTAAAGAAAGATCATCCCCCTACCCAGTAGCACCACTGTGTGTATTCAGCAGTGCCCCAAAACACCCAGCTAGGGAGATCTCCTTTTAAATAGTGCGGCAAACCCAAGCTCATTTTTCATTCTCCAGCACTGTGCCCCTTCGGTTTTATTTACGGTTTGTTAGACAGTAACTGGAGAATGCATAACCTGACCGGTCTTTCCAAACGCTATCCAGTAATTGGTTAAGTCATGTTTTTCTCCTTGATTTCAGTGGGTCTGGTTTTAGCTTGGACCTTCAACTGAAGAACTTTTCAGGCATGGACTGATAAGTGAGCCTGACTAGAATGTGAAAATCATTTCATGCTGAAGTGCTCAAAGACTACTCACATCTTTAAGAGTAATGATGTTTGGATGCTGTCCATATCTCAAGAGTATCTCAATCTCTTCAGAGGGGTCTCTCTTGCTCTTATCTATTATCTGGAATAAATGAAGGACGGTGTGGTCAAATACCAGTTAGCAGCACTGAGCACAAACCAACTGATTCCTACAGTTTAAACAAATTACTATTCAAAATTCTTCTATTAATCATTATTATACAAGAGAACAGCTCAAACCATGTGCAAATGAGAGCAAAGCTGACTGTCTGCCAAAGCCAGATGGAGCAATAATTAGTTCAGATTCTGGAGGCGTGGGCCCTCTTTTTGATGCCTACAGTTCTGTTAACCCATAAATGATGGCAGGCACAAGAAGTGTCATTTAGAAATCGAACAACATTGAGAGTTTTAAAATAATCATAGTTTTAAAATTACCTCTTTGACATAAAAAAATGATAGAATCATAATATTGGCATATGCTTGTATATATGCCGATAAATTAATAGAAATTAATTGTCATATGTATTTGTCAGAAATGAAAATGTATGGACATTTACTGTCAGGAGAGATTTGAATTGAAACTATTGGTAATCATTTGGTTCTTTGGGCCAAGCTGTTGTAGTGAACAACAGAGTAACCAGACATTGTATTTGGCAATGTAACCAAACTCTCTACCCATTCCTAAACGGGAAAGAAATCTGCTTCACAGATCACTCTTATGTAGTCAGCATCTCTTGCCTTTATTAGAAAATATAGTAAGACGTGCAAACTTTTTAGTTTTGTGGCGGCAGGTCTTAGAAAGATATGACACCTGCTACTTAGAGAGCATCACTGCATGGAAAGCCAGCTATCAGGAGAGCACTGACTTCTCCTCAGTGATTCTGGTACCTGTATTTGCCATGTCAGGCAAAGAGCTTTAGTCATTTGTCCAGTTGAGAGCACTGATTAATGTTTCTCACTTTGCAGATTTAAATGATAAATATGGAACAAAACATAATCTTAAGGGAAATCTCTGCATTTTGGAATCTCAAAAGTAACTGCACAAGAAAATGATGAAAGACTCATTCTATTAGAAAATCATTAGGAGTATGCTATTTTGGCTCTATTTATTATTGCTAGAAAACAACAGCAGTACTTTTGAATAACAGGTTTACCAAAGTGGAATGGATGGCATTTTCAGAAAATAATTTCCACTATTGCCTTGGATTTCAAGGCTTCCAAACCTAAATGTGGTTATTTCTCTCCAAGAGCTAGGCACAGAGCACAAATTTTAAATGATGATGTTAGCTGAGAAAAATCAGCTCTTTGAAAACCTCTTTTGCTAATGAGGATAAATGCCTGCCTGCTTTTTTATAAAATATATGCATTTTCATGGCTTATTTATGGTGATACAAATTCAAGTACATGAGTAGAATCTTATGCATTAGCCATAATAATGCATAACTGAATATAAATCAGAGGTTTCATAGTCAGCATGATTGGCATGTATGTGTAGTGATAATGGTAGTCAGTAATTGTCCATGGCTCAGGTATACCTCTGAGGCCATATCAGTCATTTGATTCTGAATTAATAGAAGTGTGACAAATGAAAGTGCAACAGGCAGCTGATGCAGATAAATGATTGTTGTTCACATTTGAATAAATAAAGGAAAACCTCAGGAATAAGTGAATGAAATAAAAATTTCTGCTGTTGTTCTCCCACTTTAGTTGAGACATTATCAAGAAGCCAACGAAGCCCCGATTGACTGACTCCATGTGAGTACAACCACAGTGACTGAATGTGTCCCGTCAACCAGTAAGGCTAACATACAAAATGATCCTCAGGGCGACTTCCTTGGCTACACTGATAAACCTCTTGAGTTACTGGAGTGACTCACATGTGCCCCTGTTAGCATCTGCCTGCCTTGTACAAACCAGCAGAACCTACTGTGGTAAGTATTACTACCAATGTGAAGTACCACTATCACTATGCTGCTGTAGCAAACTTTATAGTACAGATTCCATTTCTGTAGCAGTTCCCTGTGAAAGCAAATATCCAAGAAAAATTTAAGTGATTATTAATAATGCAGGACTATAAATGCATATATATGGCTTAAAAAAACCAAACCAAAAATAGTCTCAGCTATTGACAAAACTAAAACCAACATAGCCCAAAGCACTCTGCTACTGATGTAGTAGCAACAGCAGCAGATGACATTTACTGCTTCTAATTCACAATATGCTATGCAAATACAAATTGCAAGACAGTCCCACTAAATATGCATGTTTTTTGTTTTAATGTGTGAGCAACCTGCGACACACTGATTACATGGACAAACTGCCCCAAACCGCACCACAAATCACTGTCAGAGCTGTGAAGGGACCTGCAAAGTTCCTCTCACTCCCTGGGCAGACTATTTGGACAGACCAGAACCATTTTTCTCCTCCACAGCAAAAGACTATCACCCTGCCAGTGCCTCTCTTCAGTGTGCCTGGGACTTACACTTGGCCCATGACTGCTAAAGAGGCAGAGGAGGTGTCTGCTGCAACTTCACCAGAAATCCCTCTGCAGTTCAGACTGGCTTAGTATGCACAGTTTATTTATTTGTACGTTGCAATGGCCACAGCAGTACATCAAATACGCCCCACAGCTCCACTGCCATACTCAGTTCTCCTGATCTTCATTTTCATGAAGTCATAGAATCATTTAGGCTGGAAGATGATCTCTTGAGAGATCATCTTGAGAGATAATCTCTGGAAAGATCTCTTGAGATCAGCAAGTCCAACAATTAACCCAGCATTTCCAAGTCCATCACAAAACCAAAGTGCCTTATTTACAAGTCTCTCAAATGCCTCCAGGGATGGTTACTTCACCATTTCCTTGGGCAATCTGTGCAGTGATTTACAACACTTTCAGAGAGTTTTTTGCTGTGCTGTTAAATCCACACAGAATTTCCTGTGGTAAAAAAGAGCATTTGCCACCCGGTCCCTGCTTCCTCTGAGACACTGTATTTTGCATGAATGTAGACTCTTCTCTGTTCCTCTCTGGGAGAGCCCATGAACCTCCTGCAGCTCTTCCTGTGCAAGCAATGATGTCTTTTCTTTAGGAAACTCATTTTGATTTGAATGCAACTAAAATGTACATATAAACAGTCTTGATTACAGAATTAAGGGAAGATCTCAGCTACTAGTCTTGAGAATTTGAGTAATATGTCATGATGATACTTTTCTATTTCTCTCTTTAGATGTGGGGTGAAGAAGACCAACTCAAAAAGCCACCATAATGTATAAGTAACTTAATTGAAAATGTAATATGAACTCTACTGTACCTTGGCCCAGAAGAGCTGTGACGTATGAGGGTTGTCCATTGCCCTTCAGAAGAGAAAGAAACTGAGCCATAAAGCAAACAGATTTTTCTCTGTGCATTGGACAGCCAGGGATTGTTCAGAAACTCGTCTGTGTCAAACAGTGTATGAAAGAATTTCAGAGTAAAATGGGCTCAGCACAGTCAATAGTGTCCTTTGTTCTGATAGGGATTTGTTTGTTCTTTAACTGTCACTTCCTTGGTGTGACTGACTGACTGACTAACTGAAAGGAAAAAGGTGCATTTTCTTTTGTCAGTGGGATTTAGGGTAATAACCTCACGATATTTTAAAATGAGTCAAGCTCCTTTAAAGGACAATGCTGAACCCTTTCTCTATTAAGGAAGAAAGGAGCAGGACAGAATATTTTCGAAATCCCAATTAACGCATCTCCAGTTTTTACAAGTCCTTCTACAAGTCTTCTGCATGGAAAAAATTATCTAATTCTCCTTCACTAATGGGTTTTCAATAGATTTAGGCTAGCCAGAGCAGACTAATGAGTATAAAAGAGAGTATCAATAAAATTCTGTGTGGGTAAAGCCTTGCTGCAATTGGCACAGCAACTAAATAGACAGTATATATATTTGCTTGCTGCCTTTTTGTGAAGGTGTTTGCATGCTTTCAACTGTGTAGATCAGCAAGTCCAACAATTAACCCAGCATTTCCAAGTCTGTACTTGGAACAACTTTTTGTTGTAAACAACTGATTTACAACTGTGTAAATCTCTTCTCCTGGACCTAGTTATGCCATCAGCAGATGCCAGAGCCTTCAGCTGTTTGATAACACCCACCAGCTGGGACTTACAGCCCTAAAAGTCCTGCCAAAGAAATGGTACGTGTGAGCACTCCCTAATCCACTTTCAGTGAACCAGCCCTGCTAATACAAATTGCCTTTTCCAGCGCTGAAATTAACTGGAATGACTGTGCACGAGAAGAATGGAGAATGGCTGTGGTCCTCTCGGGGAGTTCTCCATCACTACAGTTGTGAGATTGGAAAAAGGCAAGAGGCGGGGAGGAGACAGTTTATCTGCCTTTGCTGTCTGGAAAATGAACAGCCTAAAAGAAAAGGTGAGAGGAAAGCAAGAGAGTGAGAAAAAAGGACAGAAAAGATACATGGGATCACTGATGGGAAGAGCAGTGATACAAGGCTGAGGAGAAAAGGATGGAGCTCTGGCCAGGCTATGCTGGAACTAGCAGCAAGGAAACTGCTCTATTGGGTCTTTCTGTGCTGGGGAGAAAGGACCTTGTGCATTTTTAATGACCAAACAATTAAATGATCTTTTAATCTGCCTTGTCTTCAACTGCCCCAAGTGACTTTTCCTGGCAGCTGAAACTGAGATACCAGAGTGTGAAGTGGGGCAGCTGAGCTGCTGGTACAGTCCCAGTCTGCTGCTCCAGCTGCAGCAACACAAAGTCCAGCAGAAGGTAGGGCAGACACCTGGGCATTGCTATACCTTGTACAGCCACACCTGAGGCTGCCAGTGCATTTAGACAGTGGGATGATGTAAAGATCCTTTTGACCAGCACTAGGGAACTTTGGATGGCTTTGTGAAAGAAAAACATGGAGGAGGAAGAGAGTCTTATATGCTTTTTAAAGCTTCTTTATTTTCTGTTATATACAGTTTTTTCTATAGTCTGTTTGGAGAGTAAGCATGGGTTAATCTCCTTTAAGAACAGATTCATTACATAGTGTGATGTGATAGTCTCTGTAAAAATTCTTTCCTTTGGAAGGGAGGAATGAGCAAAAGGAGAATTAATTTTGTGTCCCTTTGCACATTATATCTATGTTGTGATGTATTTGAAAATTCAGGGTACCACTAAGTAGAACTGACTATAGGTGGGATTTGCTTCTCTTCTGAAAAAAGGAGGTGTGATAGCGCACAGAGATTTTAACCTGACAGTTTCATCTACAATACTAATTCCAATGAAAGTGTCACAGAGAGAGAGAGTTCTGCAGTTCTGTGCTGCTGGAAAATGTACAGGCTTCCATTTCAGTAATATTTCCTTCTAAAAATAAGGCCTATTCATGCCAAGCATCTGTTTTAATTTGGTTCCTTTTCTGATGTCAAATAACTCAAGCTGGATGAAAATCACTGCAGAAAGGCTAATATTATTTAAAAGAACATGGTATAATTTTAAATTTAAGAGGTCTCCAAGGAGAATTTTTCCAAGCCTAATAGTTTCTGAGGGACTATTTGCTATGCTATTAGTTTTGATTAGCTTCAGAAATTCATTACCTCTATCCATGCTTAAATCTTTCAGGAAAATAGGGAAAAATTACTATTAGAAGAAACAGGCCTAATTAGCAATATTTTTCTGAAATAAGGACTGCCCATCTGATCAAGCTGTGCAGGTGAGACATTAAACATTTCTGCACACAGAACACGCCCACTTGCTGACACCATTTGCGGACTTAGCACTCCTAAGCTGTCAGCTGGAACTGTTAATTAACTGCTCTTGTTAATTAGCACTTATATGGTAGCACACATTTTCTAAGCAGAGCAGAAACATTAACAAATTTATTTCAATTGCACCCGTGAAACAGAAAAGCTCATTTTAGGGAGAAGTTTTCAGTTCTGAAAGCAGAATAGTTTGGTGGGAAAGGCTCTGCACTGTTTCAGTCTGCTCTGCTCAGCACACATCCTTGGATCAGACTGATGAGTTTTCAGTCCGTAAAATAACTGCAATGCTGCTCTCACCTTCTACAGAAAGCTTCAGAAATGGAAACCAGTGAATCATATTCAGAACTTATAAAGGGGAAAAATTATTACATCAGCATGGAAGAGAAATGCAAGAAACATAGTTTGAATGGCCCCAAAAGAGAAACAGAGGCACAAAGGACCAAATACTGCCCAAAATACTTTAGGTATTTGGCAAGCAAATTAGCAAAGAGAAACATGATATTATTAAGCTGTAGAAAAACTGCTGCCTGATCCTAGGTCTCAGAAAAGATCTAGTTAGCAGAGAGAAATACCATATTCTCACATTCTTCAGAGGTTCAGCCATGCCAAGGAAAGAGACACTCAGAGCTTTGTGACGAAATGGGAAGGAGGCTGCAAGAATCCTTAAACCACTACACATTTAAGATTTGCTTCGAAGCTGAGATTTAAAGGTGGCCTGTACACATTTCTGAATTTCTACTTGCTCTCTCTGATTATTTTGTTAAGAATTTAAGCAATGCTTTGACCCCATTTACTCCAAAAGTCAGCAATGGTTCTTGCTGCTAGAAACAAGCTGGCTACTTGTAGAAATGCTCAAGCCACTCCTGCCTCTCTGCCCTGCCTTCTCCCATGTCCTTCCAGCAAAGCCCAGCACTCTGTACTGGCCTAGCCTTTCTGAAGCTGTAGCTGCAGCTATTCAAGCAGTGTCTCCTTGGAGAACTGACTTATTTCTATGGGAAAACTATCTGGCAGAAAGCACAGAATCCCAGAATATCCTGTGTTGGAAGGGACCCATCAGGATCATTGAGTCCAACTCCTATCTGAACACACTCAAAACAACAGAAAAGTGAGACCTAATGTAGTTTTGCAGGTATTTTGGAAAACACAAATCTTAAAAATGAGGACACCATTATGTTGCCTCCTGTTATGGTGAATGTACGGAATGACCCTGGTCCAGGGTGGAAGTCAGGCCCTTTGATTAAGTTTTTAAAAAGGAAAAACCAAGAAAGCCTTCAAAAATACTTTCACAGATCACATGTAAGATTCTCATAGACAACACTAATCTATCACCCTTTGCTGCTTCATCCATTTTACTGTAAATCATTTCCATCACATCTAGAGGACACGCTCCATGCTGTTTGCAATAACTCTCAGTATGGCAACTAGCCCTTATTAGGTCTATTAATGCTGGTTTCTTTGCAGAGCACTCTAGAAAACAGCCCTCCCTATGCCCATTCAAGAAGGACAAAGATTGTGCTTAAATCTGCTCTAAAGCCTGTATCTTCTAAATGGCACCCTACAGGCTAGTGAATTTGGTGCCCCACTGCGAAAAAGCTTGAGTAGGCTTTAGACACTCAAAACTAATCTTTTACCTAAGTTTCTGGACTATGTTATTTCCTGATGCACAGCTTTATAAACCAAATTTAATGGGAAAACCTGGTAAGTGTTCTCTGTAGTTTATCAAGGTAAGGAGGGGTCTTGTACCTCTGACCCTGCACATTGTAAGGCTACATTTCCACTAACATGGCAAATCCAACTGCTTGGTGTGTGAAGGGGAAGACATCTCAGTCATTTCCTTGAAGAGTTTGCTTTACCAACTGCTCTCACAATCAGACTTTTTTCCCTGAAACTCCCTTTTTTAGCCTGAAGACATTCTGTCTTCCCTTGCTGTCTTTAGCAGCCAAATGGTTGTCATCCGTTGTTTATATCACCTTAGAGATATTTATAGATTTTGATCACATCCCACCGAGCTCTTGTCTGTCTTACATCACACATATTTGTAGCTCTCTTGATAGAGCTTGCCTTCTAATTCTTGCATATGTTCTGCTATAGATTTTCTCTAATTTACTTATATTCTATCTTAAACCATGGATATCAAAAGAACACATGATCTCAGAGGGTTTAGCATTCCTACTCAGGTACTACAAGAAAAACTCATTTCTATGCAAGCATGTTAATAAGATAGAAGTCTATAGGTCTGCATATGAATTTTATTAATAAAACTATAACTATGCTAGCAACATATTTATGAAATTCTTGTCTGATGCTGGTATTCAAATATTTGTATTTCCATCCTATGAATTATTTGAGAACACTGAATAGCTGCATTATATATTCAGGGAAGGAAAGCAAATAGTAATGAAAAATTTTGGCCAGACTGCAGTAGGAAACACTTTCTCAATAAAATATTGGAAAGCATCTTTCAGTATCATTAGCATGATCTTGCAGAGGCAAAAATATATGCTTTTCATAGATAATTTGATAAGCCATCTGGGGGAAGAGCAAGGACAGTTAGAGGCTTCTGGAAGCACTAAGCTGGCACTCTTATTTCCCTTCACTTGACTAACAGATTTTATAATGAGGTCCTTTTGCAGACATTATATTCCTCCTGGTGCCATTTTTTCCCCAAGTGTGAGATGTGCTAGAGGCTTACTCTTACCCATATAAACCTGACTGTGACAGCCACCCAGCAAAGTCAAGGAGGGTTTGCATTGCTAGGGACTGAACAAGAACTGAGACAGGACCTCAGCATCTAATCCATGCCCATGCAGCCCATCCTCTCTCTGGCAGAGTCCTGATAGTGCTCTGCTCCAGCAGCAGGTAGCTTCTGCTTAATTTAAAAGGGATGCATTGCCAGTGACTCTGACCTGGAGACTGGTACACATACCCTGGGGCCTGACCTCTGTACCATATTCTGTGGGGGCAAGGCTGGACAAGCAGTGCTTGAGTACCTGCTGGTTTGACAAGCCGCAGACTCGGGGCCAAGAAATCTGAGGTCATCTATCAAAGTTTCCATTGACCTTCCTATTTAAATACTGATACATTTTTCCATTTTCTGCCCGACACTAAGTACCTCCCAAGCAGACAAAGATACAAAGGCTTTCCTAAAATTTCCACTGTCTGTTTCACTTTAGTTACTTTTTATGGTTAAGGAGAGACAATTTTAAGTAAATCTCTCTAGCTCTAGAGACACCTTAACTTTCAAGGAGGTTTAATGATGTTCGAACTGATTTTCTTGTTTTTTTTTTTTTTTGTTTTTGTTTTGTTTGTTTGTTTTGTTTTTGTTTTTTGTTTTTTTTTACTCTTATTTCAGTAAGTAAGATTCCTATTTTCTTTACTGCATTCAGCACTGAACTCCTGACCTAACCATAGTACAGGCTAAGGAGAAAATGTAGTGCCACTAAATACTACTGTGTAACCTCCTGCCTTCAGATCAGTGTGCAATTTTATCTACGTACACCAACCACCTAGAAACAACCAAACTAAGACCATGAACATCAATGGAAGCAGAAAATGAAGTTTAAGGAAATTACGAAAAAACTCTGGAATTTAAATGGGTTTTGGTGACTATGTCACTCACTGTTATTAGCAAATAAATAGACATATACAACCAGTTTGATTACACAGGCCTGCTAACACTAGCTCTCCTGAGTTACTGGTTTCTATTTATTGATAGCATGCTGACATCACTTCTCTGCTGGTATCGAATTTTTGTAGCTAATTAAAATGCACCTTCTTTCCAGTCTGCACACAAAAAAACATGCTAGGTAGATGTGCTTTCCAGAATTATTCATGAGCCGTAGGATTCACTCAGACTCTAGCAGAAACTAACTTGTATCCCAGTGGCAGACACAGACTGCAAACTCTGGCTTTGCTCACAACTGTGGAACATCTGGAGCCAAACAGTTGGTTAGTACGTTACAGAGACAGGAAAAAGTCATGAGATTCACATGTGTTTCATGATCCAAATTCCACTGTAATATTGCCATCTGCAAAATTGGACTTGTCAATTTGGACTATCTCTACTGTATTTTTCTTCTTCAAAGGAGGGAAAACTGTATATCCTATTTTTAGGGTATACAGCCTAGTTTTTTGCCTTGCCTTTAACAGCATGGAGGGACTGAAAACCCACAAGACTTAACCAGCTGGATATTCTGGAGAAAAAGGCAGTTGACATCAAGGTGTTGAATGTGGCATCTAAACATCTACCTCTGCAATATTGGGGGCAGTATTGGGGGTAGAACTGGCCTAGCAACAGAATTTCTACTTGGCTATTATCCACCAGTAATCTCTCTGGGGGTCAGGAGTCAATCTGAATAGACAAAACCTTTAGAAACAGGGAGATGAAATGAAGTCCTTTTCTAACTAACTTAATCTGGCATCAGTAAGAAACACATCCAAAAATCCAGCTTGAAAGCTTCACTAGTGCTCCAAGCTTAAAAGCTGTGTAATAGTTTTAAGAAATGAAAAACATTTGGAATATGCTAATTGCATCACTTCTCTGGAAGGTTTTGAAAAATCTGATTCATCAAGTATTCTGAACTCCAAACAAGAGCTCCTAATCTGTTTAGGCTTCCATTTTAAACTTTCTTCCACCCACAGAAACCCCTATCATCTCCTCTAGCATCATTCTTTTACTTAATTAACTTATTTTCTATAGATACCGATGTGACTTAATACTTTGATCTGATTTTCCTTTGCTTCTGACTTCATCATTACATTTATACCCATGTGAAGTTTGTAACTATGACTGACAATGCCAGTTGTCTTTGCTATAAAAATCATTAGGCCTGCTGTAGTCAAGATGATAATATTGTAGCAGAAGAATTTTAAACAAAGTAGAAGTCCATCAGATGAGAAATACTCCTTTTTTTTTTTCCCATCTCTCTTCTTTCTAACAGAGTATTATGAAGCATCCACCTCAGAATATTCTGTGATTCAGAAGAATGAACAAATCCTTACTTGTGTTTCAGAGCCTTCTACTTTTTTTTCACTTGGGGATGAGATGGAAAGAAAGTTAAGAGTAAAATTTTAAAAGCTCCTCAGAGTATGTATGTGCAAGTAGAATATGACACATGGACTAGCTAAACCAACATCTACCTGCACTGACCTAGATAGGTGGTTACTAGTTTCAGGGTAGACTCAAAATTTGCAGGAAATATGACTGTCTACAGGGTTTTCTATTACAGGGAGTAAATTGCTCTCAGAAGTGGAGATATGTCTGAATTCTGAAATATTGCACTTAGGAGCCCAAGGGCATGTCTAAAATAGCTTTAGAGTTAATTATTAGCTTTTCATTTTTACAGATGACATGGAAGAAGAGGGAATAGGATGCAAGAAAATTCTTTTCACAAGCAGGCTCCATGATTAGATTTACAGAGGCAGTACAGCTGCCTACAGGTGCGGAGAGGTGTCTGGGGGAAATTCCAAAAACTCCTCAGTGAGCAACGTGCCTAATCTCAATCAGCTCTGAAAAGAGTGAAATTCCAGATCTGTTAAAATGCTTTTAAAACACCAGCAAAGAATTTCTTTGCTCTGCTAGACATCTAATTGCAAGATGCCCCTCAATTAGTAGCAGATGGCCAGCAAAAGGAAAAGGCATGAAGTGTTTTGCATTTTAATAAATATATTCTGCTTCTGGACTAGAAAAGGTTTTGCTTTTCTGGCTGGGCTCTGACTCAAATTACTCTGGCCAGGTAATCTCAATCTCCTGTCTCAGTAAGGGTCTACACAATAATAGTAAACAAGGTGAGTGGCAGGCTTCATAGAAGGATTAGTTATTTACACAGTGACATGGTGTATGTCTTCCTGCAGTGATGCCACCATGTAATTTCCTTAACTCCTTCCCTATCACCAGCCTCCCCTGAGGGAGACAGGATGATGTTCTCTGAGGTGTTGGCAGTTCTTCTGAAACAAGAAGCTTTTAATGAGGTGGTGCAAGGCAAATGGGGCTGCTGCCTATCACACAAACTATCACTGCAGACACTTTTTCCTCTGAATATTACATACTAGAGAACACTGAGAAAATTATACTTACTAGCTGAAATTAAAAGAGCCTAATTACAGTGATTTTTAAAAAGAGAGCTAAAGGATGCATGTCAAAAGGGACTGATATGTAATTATGATAATATCAGTTGCAACTCCTGTGCTAAAAACTTGAAATGGGTGGCATTGTGCAATTTTTTTGAAAGCAATCTACTCTGACAACAAAATGATATAATTGTATTATGAAATTACAATAAAATTGAAAGAAAAGTAAAACTAATATATTGGTAGGAGTAATAACCAAAGAGGCAGCACTAAATGTGCTGAAAAGACAGAACAAACAGAAACCCACCAACTGTCTCCAGCCCCAAATCTGTGCTACACATTTGACTCACACTGTGTCAGAAACTGAGATGCTGCACATGTTGCCTACACTGGCAGTCAAAATCAAGACATATTTACAATGCAAGAAAAGAGTTGTAAGAAGTGGAAGAAGAAGGAGGTGAAAAGAGGAAATATTAAAAAAAATGGGAAAGAGCATAAACCTAGCAATCACAGTGCTGAACTCTGCTGGAGCTTTGAGTGTCTCTATGCCTTGGCTCTTTTCTGGATCCTCTGAGGTACCCCAAACACCCAGCCTGCTGAGCATACTGGACTCTGTCAGATTTGGGCACTCAGGCATCTTCAAGGGATGAGGATTTCTATTTTGGTTTCACAGTGGCAAATCTGTCCACAATGCTTGATATAAATGAAATATTAAAGTTATTACTTAGATTTAGCATACATTTTGGTCATCATGGATGTATTTAAGTTATGCAGACCCCACACCTACTATAACATAATGCCATCTGTTGACAAATGACCTGGGCACTGAAAAGCTCTTATTTTTTTCATTCATTAGAAATGAAAATCGTAGCACATTCATATGCAAGCCCACAGATCTGCTGGTAAGTCCATGCTCCTAATAATGGTGTAGCCTAGAAAAATCAACCATTGTTTGAACAGTGACATCAACATATTGTAGGTTAATAGTGGTTTTCAGATTTTTGTGGCCATCGTGAGGAAACATGAAAAATTTCATGGATTTTCATGGATACTGTATTGCCATTGGTCTAGTAGAGGAAAATAAGACTGAATAAAAAGTTTAATATTATTTTATTGACAGTCTGGAGGTCATTTATCTCATGAACTGCAGTTTGGATCACTTTCTTAAACTCTCATAATCTCATTTAATAGCAAAGACACAATCTTATTTATTAGCAAAATTTACATCTCTTTTCTAAAATTTTAAAACAGCAGAAGTAGACCGGCAGTTGGCTAGATTCCCTCATTTGCTGCAAGTTTGGTAAATACTCTTCTCTGTGTACTGCAGTTTGTTCCCATGAAATGCTACGGAATGAAAGGATCTGACCTAACTTCCCCTATCTTTTCAAATTCTGTGTTATAATCTAATCTTGTCCCTTTCTGGTACAAGAACAAAACCATGAAGTACTTTTCTAACATATGAGTGTTTTCATTGCTAAACTTTTCCTTAAAGAAAAGTTTGAAACTTTTGCGTGTTTGAAACTCTTCCTCGGAAGAGTTTCATTCCTCAGAACCACTTGCCACTGGTCTGTACTGCCCCCTGAAATGGCTGCGTGCTGTTTATTCAGTAGCACTGAATAGAGATGACAGTTCTCTGAGCACAGCCTTCCAAAGTAGTTCTGCTGAAGTTCTTCCCTCATCCTAGCAGCTCCCTGGCCTCTCTGGCTGAGGTGACACTGTTCCATGCACCATTGCTTGACCAAGTCTGAAGTTCACTGACTTGTCTTCAATGCTCAACTAAATCAATATTTTAAATCTCTGCTGAAGATGGACTTTCATCCATTTTGATAGCATTCATTTTGAATGTGAAGAAGACAAAGGGAAATCTGAGTTTTTCTAGGTGATCATGGTTTTCACTGAAAAATCTCTCTAATTACAAGAAACTCAGATTAAAGCAACTTGAGAAAGAAGAATAAATCATGTTTCAACTTTGCAATAATTTTATATGTAATTTTTTAAAATTATGATGATTCAGTGTCAGATATGTTATAAATCTTATTCAGTTTGCAAGGAGCATGGTTGAAGTGATTAACAGGATTTCCATGCAAGACAGCAAATTTTTTTTCCACTGAGGAATTCTACGTGGTAGAATTGATATCACATGGCGGTATTGAAGTGTGAAAAATATGGAAGACTTATCATGAAACCTGCCATCTTACAAAACAGAAAAAAATCCCAAGCAAGACCCAGGAACAAGAAATAAGCCAACAAAAAAATCCAGAAGCAGAGCAGTCTCAGCTGCATTTCTGGCATTTACCACAGGCTTTCTTACCTTCACTGCAAACTCCGTTTCTGTAGCTTTATGAACGCATCTCTTGCACACTGAATAGGAGCCAATTCCTATGTCCTCCTTGATCTCATATCCATCAGTAAAGTGAATGTTGTTCCCATGTAACTGCTACAGGGAAAGACAGAAGAAACAAGGTAATCAGGACGTGGGTATGTAAAAGCAAGGACTGGCCTCCCCTTGAAGGCGGTCCTTGATCTCCTCTCCTTCACAGAGCTCTCTTGTCCTTAGCAGCTTTTCTAAATCCAGGTAAAAAATTCTGAAGCTCTTTATGGAAACAAGTAAATGTGTCTTTTCCCTTTCTACCTTTTTCCAGTCTGTAAGATGGAATTGTCTATGTAGAAGTAGTGGCAAAACTGCTGTGATTTTCTAAACTATTTCTGTAATGCAGAAAATCACCATATATTAGAAATTCATAAGAAACTGTGGGCCCAAATCTCCTGACAAACCCACATATCTTGACAATATAAACTGATTTCTAATTACAGAATGGGGGGCAGATAACATATAAAATACTAATAGTTTCACAGTGTTCAAGAGAGATACCCCATTTATGGAGAGTGCCTCCAGATCATTTGAGGTCTTGTCTAGAATATGTTTATCTGCAGTTTCTTTGTGAGAGAGAAGTTAATATTTTAACTTCATTAATTCATATGCTCTTTTGAAAATGTCAAGGCAGGTAGAAAATGTCCCAGGACTCAAGAAATGACCAGCACCTCTAAAAATCCTCCAGAATCCTCTGTCTAAAAATGCAGCCTTGCTACCGAAGTCCACACAGAACCTGCTAAATTTTAAGACATGCATATGTCAATATTCAGTACCTTTTTACAAAGCAAATCACAGGAACATATATAATATTGCTTGGATATAATGGCTTGGGTAACATTTCACTTACTGCGCCATAAGAGCATCTTTCAGAGTATGACACATTCCACTGTAAATAATTAAAATAGAGATGAACACCTATGAAAACCACAGGCAGGGTCTCCCCTCTTTGAGGCCTATATACTTGTGGCTGTGGGTAGGAAAGGAAGCTTTTTCCTAATGAGAAAGTTGGCTGCATCTTTAAGCAGTTCTTTCTCCCTGTTCCCTTCTTCTTTGATGTACTGAACCTTTTGTAGCAATTTATTTCTGGTTTAAAGTACAACTGGATAGGTTTTTTTTGGGGAATGGCAGCAAAGAACCAAGTATCTGACATATTCCCCCATCAAGCACCCTGGTTTAGGTGAGCACATCCAGGCTTTTGTGCAACAGCAACAGGAGTACAGTGGCCTCTTACACCCAGGAGCTTGGGCTCTGTGTCTCTGGAAGCCTCTAGCAGAAGTTCATCAAACCCCTTTGCCAGCAGAGACTGGATCATATAATCCAAGACAAAACTGTTGGGAATGAAATGCATTCAGTGAAAAACCAGTATTTCATTACCTGCCCTGCACGCACAACTATTTTAGGTATTGAGAAGTACTTTTCATTTTAGTTGTGACAAAGTGCAGTTCCTATTTCCTTTGCAAAGGTGGTGTTTTATCCATAAAAGCCTTTGAAAAAAAATTCTTATTTTCCAACACCTACATGCTGCATGTAAAACACCTCCTTCCTACACTAGGTAGCTGTGAAGTACCAGTGAGAACATTAGGCAGTTTAAATACACACATATGTATGTGCACATCAGATGTGAAATCTAACCAGCATCAGTACCTGCACAATTGGGTGAACAGTGATTTTGTGCACATCTTGCTGTGCAGGCTCCTGCACCAAGTTAGAGGCAACAAAGCTGAATCCTCTGAAAAGATGATGAGCATTGGCACTTGGAGGAACACCTGGGGAATCTGTAGGAGAAGGAAGAAAACAGCCTTGTGAGCTGCACAAAAGAGCAGAAAGGAATAGCACAGCACTACAATAGACAAAGTCACCCCTGCCAATCAGTAGCAGATCTGATAAACTGGCACACACAGGGGAATATAATTCATTTCTATGTTGAGGCTTTGGTGTGCCTTCTCCATTCCTTTCCTCTGGGTTGGAACAATGCAGGGGTGTTTTTTACAAGGATGTCTCCTCTTGGATAAAGGTTTTTTGCACAGGGCATTCTTAGGCAAAGTACTGCCTGTGCCAAGAGTGCACAGACAGAAGAGAAGGCACAGGGCAGAGAGGCTCAGTGAGAGACAGGAGACTCAGGGCAGGGCACCTTGTAGGGCTTATCAGAGGTTCTCCAGGGAGAAAAGCTACAGGCTGCTATAGATGTTCTTCGCAGCACAATTTAACTACAGAAATTACAAAGACTGAAGTGGCACATTGTGTGGGTCAGGAGAATATAGGGAATGCATCAAACCAATTTAAAAGCACAATACTCCAGTAGTGGCCTTATAGGAATCTTCTGGAGCACCTTTAGGAGCTGGGATCTACTCCAGGGAAGATAGTAATTGACTTGTCCTCAAGTGGAAAAAAAAAAAAAGAATCGTTTTAACTAACATTCATGGAGATTTTCTCCCCATTCCTTCCCCTGACTTGGCAAAAGGAGGGAAGGAATGGCTAAAGTTCAAAAATCCTGAATTAGAAATTCTGCGTTTGGAATGAAATAAGCTGAGAGCAGTTCTTTGCACCTGCACCACTGCTCAGTGAGAGAAGCAGCATGATGAAGCAAGCAGAGCTGTGCTTCACTTAAAATTCTGAAAAGCTTTAAAGAGATCTTTCTCTCTAGTGTATGTTTTATCCTGGGTATTTTCCTCAGTAAGAAGAGTCACTTTGTAAACCATTCCTTGGCAACAGGCTGGGTATTATAAAACCTATATTACTAAAATTTGCTAACCTTTTATTTGTTTTTTTTGGGAGGCTTGTGTTTGTTTTTTTTTCCCTCTTTTTCCCTTCGCATTTCCTCCAATGCACCATGTGATTTACTGACAAAGTTACAGAGGTACACTTTCTTTAGAAAGCTATTTCCTTGTAATAAAGTGTGTAAATGCCCAGTTATCTAAAGAAAATACACCCCTCTGAGCTTTATATCTGACTCACCTGCTTGAGGCCCTGAAAATATGTAAGAATGTGTACTTCTTAGCATGCACACACCCTCTATAAATCTACTGGTCAAGTCAATAGAGGAACTGAAGTCAGAATTTGATAAAACCAATATATATCTGCTTGGGAATAAACAAAACTGAGGCTGCAGCTAATTCTATTTCTCATCACAAAGCTGCCTCAGCTTTGACAGGAGTCAGGAGTCAGTGTGTTCTTACTGCATAGCAAACAGAATTCAGATGGAGAAGATTGTCTTTTGGTAAAATGACATGTTTTTTTTGTTTATCTCAGTGTTTTTGACTGGCACACTCCTTGCAAATACGGGTATGAATCGCACCAGACCTCGTGCATCACTGGATACTTCCTACCATGGCATATCTATAACAGTGATTTTTACACGAGGGATTAATTAAGAGGAAAGAATGTTTGTTTAAAAAAAGGAATGACAATAATTCACTTCTGAACCTCAGAAAAGCTGTGATCCAGCTCCAAAACAAAAATGGTAGGTCAGCTCTGTTTAAAAATAACTGTTCCTTCATAATTCAATGCCAATTGCTTCAGCAAATACTGCAGAAGAACTATTGATGATTTGCTGTTCACTATTAAATGTTCATCACCAACAACTGATTTGCCCATTAAAACATTTCTGCTAAATGCAAAATTATGCATAAATCCTGTTAATTAACTGATAGCTTAGAATTTTTCTAGGCCTTATAAATCAGAATAATTTCATGTATCTTAATTAGATCCACTTACAAGCACCAATCTTGTTTAATGGTTATCTTTCTTCCTGTGAAAATAATAATGCTTTGTTCCACTAGAGCATCTAGGTTTAGGGGTTTTCAAAGGCTTCGTAACTCTTAAGTTATTTCCTCCATCATGTTTCACTGGGGTTAGCAAACATCTTATTTCCAAAGGAGGATATTTAGATACTTCAGGTGAAATTTTACATACTTTTTTTCAGCAGTAAAGCCAGTCTAAAACATCCCTGCTGGTTACAGCCTGCTGTCCCATCAATTACAACAGTACAAACATTTGTGCACTGAAATCTAAGTTGGGTCACAAGAATTATCTTGGTTTGATCCTTGTTCAAATCACCATTTCTAACCCAGGCTGCTTCAGACTCCAGCTCCCTTTAAGGAGCTGAGTCACCACAAATGAGATGTGGGGCCACAGTGCTGAATTTAGGAAGCAAATGGCCAAAAAAAAAGCAACTTCAGCTTGGAAAAATCTCTGTGAAAAAGTGATGTGAAACTATACCCACATAAATGATCTGTCAGTGTCACAAACCACATCTTTGGCACACTTAGCTCTAAAGTTAAGAATCCACAGTATTGTGGTTTCAATCTCCAGGGTAAAGGAAGTTTCTGAGATACAGCAAATCACTGAACTGACAAGATTTACTGGATACAAAACTTTGACATAAACCTGTTTTTAGACAGGAGAACTCATTCATAAAGACAGTGTAAAACAGTGACTGCCACCTTCATTAAAACACAACTGCATATTCACGAAGCAGGAAATATTACAGTGCTTTCTATCTGAGGATGTTGTCAGTAACAGGGTTAGTTTGTTTGGGGTCTGTGTCCTGATAGACAAAATAAAAAAAGGTTATTGCTCTACTCCATTGGCAATGTGAGTCAGTATTAAACACATTTGTGATACTCTCCCCAGTTTGTTTGACCCAACCAGTCAACAGTCAGGGGCTGCAAAATATTCTAGCAGTCTGCCAGGGCTTTTCCATCATTCTGAAAGTGTAAATGGATTCACACTTCCAATTACAACTATTTTGAAATGTCTGATTCTCAGGCCACTATCCATGGTAGCCCAAAGCAGAATTGAGGCAGGCCATCTCCCCACCCTGCCACCACCCCTGAACAAACCTTCCAAGTCAGTGTCTTGTACAAAATAACAAATTTAATTAGGCAACAGTAGTAACATGTAGAGTGTAAAATATAGCCCCAGGCATCAGTAAAAGCAGTGAAGTGGGAGTTTCCAAAGCAATCCAAACTTTTAATGCTTCTTTGCACTTCAGTGAAACTTCCCATGACAGCACCAGAGCTCACATCCCTGAAGACCAGACTAACTGGCAGTCTCCAATATTTCAGAGAAATTAGTGCTTCTAAAATCTAAATTAAAGTTAAAATCAGATGTGTGAAATGTCTGGAAACCAAAGATCATGTTTCTATGAAGTGGAATAGGAATATCAGAACATGACCAATGTATACTGGAGACAGATGGATGTTCCAGTTGAAAAAACGAGAATATAATTTTTTTTTGTACTAAAAGTCAGCACATCCTTGAAAAAAAAAAAAAAACAAAACAACCCACGAACTGTCTGAGGAAAGATTTGGAATAGATACCCTTATTTCAAACCCCGTGAAAGGAAATTGAGCCAGGCTTTGAATAGAAGTTTGGTCTAGTTTTAAGAAAAAATTTTGTAGGTCATGATAAGCCTGAACAAAAACTGCAGGAAATCTCAGCTCTGATTCATTTGTTATAATGTAGGTGTTTTCATAATGAAAGCTCAGATCTTTCCCTCTCACTGCAGCAGTTCTGGGACAATTTGAGGATTGAAGCTTGAGATGTTATACTTGATTATTACCACAATACTATGTGACATTTACAGGGCTTACCACCTACAAAGTGCTTTACAAACAACAACTAATTCAATTTTTAGACTTTAGAAAGTATAAACAGGTACTTCTTTACACAGGCACATCACAGGCAGAAATGTAATGTAACTTACCCATGTCTAGCAGGAGGCAACATTGTAAGTGGGATTACCACTCTGACATTATTGATATTCTTGCTTTCCACTTAAAAGATTGGAAAGATTGAATTTTATGCAACAGTCACTTTCATATATACAGTGTACAAAGCATGGTATTTCTGTTAGGAAACAGAAGTTACAGAAACAACATTCTATCTGCAAGCATTTTCTAAATATTGTGGGCCAAATTTCCTGTTGGCATAACTCTGCTGACCTGAGAACTTGATGATTCTTCATTGCTTTTGACCACACATTAACTTGCAATAGTTCACAGTCTGTGGGATGTCATAGTTAAATAAAACATCTATGCAATATATAATTACATACTACCTTGCAGAGATACAAAGTTCTTTGAAGCCAAGGTAATTTAAAATAGTTAAATTCAGCTAGTGTAAGCAAAGATGAGTCATAAAACAGCAAAACAATAGCTATTTTTCATTTAAAAAATGTGAAATCTGTTTTTCCTGAAGACAAGTTAATATGAAGCCGGTGACATACTTATGAGCTTCTTTTACTGGAAAAGCAAAATCAGTTGTTGCTTCCTGCTGGATATGGCAAAACCCTGTAATGCCACAGGTGATCAGACTTTTAGAATGTGTTGGAATAGGGAGGGGAAAGGAAGAATGAATTTACTAACTGAAAAGATCTATTACCCACATGCCACCTTACTAACCTGTAGGGGTCCGAGATGTGAACTCCGGATCAAAATGAAAGGTGTCTTCTGGCCGCCCCACTGCGGGCTTGAAAGGCGGCTTGATTTCTTTTCTGTACAGTTTCTACAGGAGAAAAACAGACCACAATCAGCATCAATGTGTACACTCTCAGCATCTGGATATAGACTCTCCTGCTTTCTTTAGGGTGTCCTCTCTCAGCTCCATGCTATCCTTGCTGGAAAGAAAAGGATGATGTAGCTGTGGTTCTGGCTCTTGCTTTACTGCTCGGCTTAAAATCTGTGCCCTGGATGGTCCCTGCACATTTTAGCTACTGGAATCCTGAATATAAACACAAATGTTCCTGGCAAAAACTTAGCCCATAGGCTGGAACGGTATTCCAAGCTGGGGCATCTGGAAATTCACTGGTCTGAGGGCAGGACTGGAATGTTCAATGGTAAGACCAGGAAACAGGGTAACTTCAGCAGCACAGCAATAGCAATTAGCACAAAGAATTGCTAGGAAGCCATGACTGCTTTAGCATTTGTTATTTGTCAAGAACCAGCAATGTGTTTGACATGTTGCCAGACTGAGTTGAGCAACAGGCTTGACTGCCTGGTCCTTACAACCTAAAGACTTGTTCTTTTAGCATATCTGGTAGAAGAGAAGTGGGTTTACAGCTGATGATTACATGAAATTCCCATAAAAAATGCTAGGGAGAAAGTACTGTGGATGGGTGGGCAATCACACTGAAGCTCTACATGTGTCTTGAACTGAGGAACAAAACAAAGAAAAAACATAAGGAAGACAGGAAGGTATATAACAGATAAGTACTGCTAGGTGTGCAAGTTTCTGCTGCTGACTGAGGAGTCATGTAGGGGATCACCTAGGTAACAGCCACCTTAAGTTCATCCTAATGCATCCTGCCTTTATTATGAGGGGCTTTGTGGCTTTTTGACTCATTCTCAGAGATCTTTAAGAAATTGCTACACTGTGCTCCATTGCAAGCATTCACACAAACACAGACAAGCACACTGAGGTGAGGATGTCTGGATTTGATCCAAAGCTTGTAGAGGTTAATGGAAAGAGCCCTATTGATTTCAGCCATCTTTGCATCATCTCTGCCTACAGTGGCCAAAACCAAACATCATGCTGATGGCAGCATGGGGAGCAGAGCTCCAGTTTGACTTCCTGCCCCATGTTGCAGTCCCTAGACTGCACTTCCTTTCTAGCAATGCTTTTGTTCTCAGGTTTCAAAGGGCTGAATTAGTTGCCACAGACAGTTCCCCATAACCAACATTTCTGAGCATAGATATAACATTTAATGCAAACTTTCGAGTCATGATAAGAACTGGAGAGTTCAACTTCATGGCTGTTTGCAATATGTATTTTTAGGTTAGCTCTTAAAACAACTTCCTAATGAGCTGACTTTTCAAAATGTTTAATGGACATTACTAAATGCTTGTCCAGCTCCCTGTGTGGAGGAAGATTCTTTTTAACTGAGTGTTTTCTGGGGAATTAACTTCAGTAATACAAAGCATGTGGTCAAATCTAAGATATATACACATCACCATAGCTTGAAATTTGATTTTGCATAAAGGTTCATGATTTTGCATAAATAAAGGTTCTTGAAGCAGAAAATTCTGTAGCATAGTATTAGTATTAGCCTTAACATAAAGGGCATATTTGTGGTTGAGTTTCCACTTTTCCTTGGGAAAGTGAAACAGTGATGTTGGAAATGACTCTGCAATAATTAATGGCCATTTCACCACAAAAAGTTCCTGATTGTGTAAAACTGCTCCATATCTTCGGAGAGGAAAGGAGATGAATAACTGCTGTGAGCCACAATGGAAAGCTAGTTTTCCAAATAATTAAAAGCCAATTGCAATCTTATGCAGGAAGTGTCACTCATCAGCTGAACAGTATCAACCTAGTAATTAACATACATCTTCTTCTGTCTGCACAGAACTTTACAAGAGAACTCAGCACCTACTAAAGGTTTTTCTGTTGCTAGGATTTCACCTTGAGAAAGCTATTTGCTTCCCAGCTTCCCTTTATTTGTCTTAATTCACAACTGCAGTGCTTCCACTGCAGAAAGCAATATGGTCACACGCACATTCTTCCTCACAGAATTAACTGCACAGCTCATCCTGTGAGGTCCAAAAATTGGAAAATGTTTCAGAGCTGTACATCATTCAGGAATTGCACTCTCTTTTCATTATCATAACCATATTCTCTCTGGCCTCCTAATTCCTTCCCCCATCTGTAGTTTCTTAAGTGCTGCTGGAGCTACATTTGTATTTTGAATCCCTAACCCACATCCTCCTCTACTAGGGAGGGATATAAGATTCATCGCGAGTCACACGCTACCAAAAGATTTATAATCACAAAGTCACCTTCTGGGAGGGGATGAAAACAAAGAAGTTGCCTGTGTGAGTGAAAAGCACTCCCTTTGAGCACAACCCTGATGACTCCCTTTTCCATTTCCTTACTCACTTGTGATAAAAATTAGACAACAGAATAGCAAAAGGTAAACTGCCTAAAACATTTTTTGCCTCAAGCTCTTGAATAGGGTAACTAAATGAAATCATTGAGGATCAGGAAAAATAGAGTAGCATCATCTATGGACTTCTCCATTCCACACTGGCTCCAGTTCTCTGAGTGAGCCACTACCACCCAAGCCAAATCACTGAACCACAGGGCAGCCCAACACAATTAAACATGAAGGCCTGCTGCAGGCAGAATACCTCTTCCTTTAAAAATCTGCATCCTGTAGACTGCAAAACTCAATGTGGCACAAGCTGATCTAAAAAATAGTAAGAATTACAGCCATTGCTTTGTATACACCTAGAGAGATAATATCCTGGAGGATTTGAGATCCTTCTGGATTTTTCAAGAATATTTCTAATTTTAGGAAATGTATGAATATCTCTTACCATGGTTCCCAAATTATTCAGGGATGATGTATCTTGACCGTGACCTCTTCTGGCAGAAACCAACCAAAGTGGGAAATGACAGCAAGGTAATTTCAAATCTTACCTTTGACCATTTCTATCAGACTGTCCATAACTTCTGATGGAGTTTAAGCAGTTACGTACTTTCTAAAGCATGGTAATCTTAGTACTGTATGCAAAAGTTACAGTGAGTTCCATCATCTGTTTAAATGGAAACAGGGCCCCAGCTTTCCCAGTTTAAATTCCAGTTCTGATATCCAAATTTTTTCTTTTGGGGCATCTTATTAGGCATTTAAAATAGACTTTGGATATCATAGTGATAACTGGAGCATTTAAATTTCAGGCTGAAATTATGCATTATATGTTTGTTACCTTGCACAGGTATAAGAAGCTGGGGATTTTTTTTCTTCCACATTGTTCCCACATCCATAAAGGAGAATTGCACTCCTTAGCCCTTAATGTTTTAATGAGAATACTTTTTATTTCTCCTTCCCAGTAAAGAATAAGCTCCCACATTCCATCGCCAATTTTTTTAAACTGGCCACAGCATTGACTCAGCACAGAAAAATGTGACTGACAGGTATGAAGAATCACTGTATAACACACAGTGTTGTGGGATCCAGAGATTGTGCTGAGGGAGTGCATAATCCACAGAAAGAGGCAGATGGACTCCATGAAAACACTGATTTAGATATTCACACCTGGATATGTATCTGTGCTCCTCCTGACTACTTATCAACCCCTCCCGTCCTCCTGAGGCTTTCATAATAAGTACCTATGAATTAACTAGAAACCATTTCTATAGCAGTTTAAGTTATGAGCTTCTAGTGGCTTTCTTTCTAATTTCAGACAAAAAACATTTTTATTTGAAATAACTAATTTTCATCCAGGTGCCACTGACCTATTCTAAAAATATGTTGCCACATCCCTAGTATTATCTTCATATGAACACCTCCTCAGCGGGAACTTAAGTAATACACAAGAGAGACTAGTAATAAAATGCTGCAACATTGTGTTTCTTTTTCTTCTTATTTATAAGTAGTTAATTGTTCATCATTTAAAAAAACCACACTCCTAAAAACCCCAGAGATGTAAATGCTCTGTACATGTGCCTGACAAATATCAAGAATAAGAAAATGGTTTAATTTCATTAAAAACTATTAAGTCATTTCCTCAACTGAGTTTCTTTGATGAAGAATTGAATTATTCCTTAGACACCTTCTAGAAATAGAAAGATGCTACCCTCCACAGTGGTGCACTTGTAGTGTGAGAATAAACTCCCTTGATACATATACCTGTCATGGCAAATCCAATAGCAGACAAAAGGATGAACTACATTCTGAAATGCTTGTCCTCTCTGAGATTAATGACTCAGTGTTTTTGCCTGCAAATGATAGAAAAAGCTAGCAGAATTCAGAACCTAGGGTTAATTTTTTGCTGTTGGTAAAATCGGCAATTAAATAATTCACAGTTTCAGTTCAGCGTGATCTCTGATTAATATGAAAGGAAAAAGAACTGGAATTCATTTTCCTCCCACTCCTTTCCTCAGTTGTATTTGATAGTTCATTTTCAAGCTTGTAATTTTCTCTAGTTCCAATTTAGTCTGTCATCCAAACAAAAACTACTGTTTATAGCCCCCTCCTCTGACAGCAGTCTGCAAAAAGGGATTTCATCTGTCATTTTCAATGAAAAGCCAGAAATTCATTATGCATGACCTGGAAAAATGAAACAGTAGTAAAAAAAATCAGGAACCAGACTATGCTTTCTCAGAGCCAATGACTTAAATTATTTGAGGTCAACTCATTTTGGGTCTGCTTGTCTTAAGAAGAAAAGGAGGTGCAAGTTTAATAAGCAGGTAAAACTGTCAAGGAGCAGGACATCTAATCTCTCTCCTGAGCATCCCAGCCTTGATTATGGAAGACAGTCCATCCATTTAACAACAGATCGATTGAATTTACGTCATGGTGCCTGCTAAATGCCTCAGAGCAGCAAGACTGATATTTGCAGAAACTTCCAGCTATTTTTCACTCTGGAAAGTGGGAACTTAGGGCTTTGTTACCAGGTAACAGCTGTAAGAATGTGAGTCTTAGAAAGTATCATGCCACCATTTAAGTCTAGGCAAAACGCTCTGTGTCAGATTATCCACAGTTAATTTCGTGCAGAAGTTAGCCAGAAGTTAAACCTAAGGTGGCTGGAGATTTTGCTGAAGGACAGCACCCTGGAACATGGGAATGGCTTCTGGGAAAGGCTGGGAGGAGGAGGGTTCCCTGTCCACATGGATGTTTTCCAGGATTGCCCTTACTGCCTCTGCATGCAGTGGTCACATGCTACCAGCACACTGCTTGGCAGCAGCATCTGCAGCATCGTGACAGGGGCTGTTCCTGCATTGTGTGCGCTATTTCCACTGGGTGCTCATCCAAACCAGACATCATACCTGGTTGTGTCTGTTTGCAGACAGTAAAAGATGGGAAATGACTGCCCCAACAGGTAAATACTTCAGGGACAGAGAAAATAACCAGCTCCAATCCAAACCCCAAGGGAACAGCTCTGAAAATATCGTGAAATGAAAGCCTGAGTCACAGGGTTTCGTTTGCAGTTCTAGTATCACTGCAGCATCAGGACTTCACACATGACTTAGAAGGAAACAGCAAACTCATTTCTGTTTTGAATCTCTCTTTAAAATTAGATGATGTAACTTGGTGCTTTGTTCCTTGTTATCATGTTGCTCTTGTAGGAAAAATCATGCTTAAAAGCAAACCTATTTCACATTTCTAGGAGAATCTAGGACTGCATTTCTGGGAGACACTAACCCATTCTTACCCTTCATGATAAGGGAGCTTTTGATGGAGGATTGTTTTACTACAGTTGCTGAAATTTTCTGTGCTGTCAGTCACAGCAGTCCTGTCCATCATAACCACTAAGGTAGCACAGAAGTTCTCCAAAAGAGCTTGCCTCTTGCTCTCTGAGGTCTTTATATTGCCAAGGCATAAAGTAAATCATCATTTCTCTACCATCTCAACAGAGCTGTTTGCTGACTGTCTTCAAACTGATGTGGGAGATTCTGTATACATTATGGGAGAACAAAATGAGGGCACCAGGGACTCTTTTCCTCCAACTGTACAGAGTTCAGTGGTAAACATCTATGCCTGATCCATTTCTGTTCTCTGACCCTGTTCTGTTTCTGTCCATGGAGAACATGTTAAAACTGGTTGGATGATTACTGAGGGTCAAAGTCCTGGCTTCAGCTCAGGGCCAGGCTCACACTGCTCTGAGATACATACAGTACTGTAGCTGCTGGAACAAGATAAGCCTCCCAAGATCTCCTTGAGTGATTGCAAAATTAGGATAAAATGAGGAAATATATTACAAAGGTGATAGCTGATCAGTGTAATAGTGATCTGTCTCCTAGAGAGTGCAATAAGCACTAATTATGTGGATTAAAATGGATTTTTACAGCTATATTTCACAGCAGAGTTAGAGGGCTGGATAACACATCAAATGGCACCTTCCTCTCTAGCTCCAAGGCATGTTCAAGCATACCTATCTTCTTCATGGTAGATATTTCCCTGCCCATAAGAGCTTTTTCAAAGGATGGAGGACGGTAGAGTTTCCTTATGACAGGCAGGAAATTGCTCTGTATAGAATAGAGCTTGAAACAATCACCAATTATCACGACAGAAGGTGGTCTTGAGTATTCTCATGGGACAGAGCTGACTTTTCTGAAAACCTTTCCGAGATGCAGAGCCTCTTTTATTTCTGATAAGTTAGTGAACTGCTCCCCTAGCAAACACAGAAGAAAGAAAAACCCTCTCATTGTTACAGTGCTTCTTTTTACATCAAGACATAGTCATCTGACCTATATTTTGATTGCAAAGCTGAGGACTGCAGAGATAGTGGGGGAATACAGACAATAATATTATTGTTATTTATATTAATATTAGTATTTAATAATTATCATCGTCATCAACAACTCAAGTCCTTGGATTCTCTATTTTTAAATTTTTCCCTTACTGTTTTCCTAAACATAAAGTTTTCATACAGAATCTCATGATTAGTAAGAAGCAGAAAAGGAAAGACACTAGACTCCACAACATTCAATGGCTCTGAAAGTCAGCTGGACTATAAAGTCTCAAAACCCACCTTCATTAATTGTATTTTAATATGTTTATGAGTCATGAAAACTCTTCAACATGCAACCCAAACTAGATTTTTCTAATGAGTTTTTCCAAAATAAATTGGTAGGCCTTTCAAAAGCTACCTGGGCACCACAAAATGTTCTCTCATAGAATTAGCTTTACTGCAAAGTCCTGGGCAGCAGTTTGAGAATGGCTCATTCCATTCTCAGATGGATCCACACAGTTTTACCAGAGTTTCTGGTAAGAACTGCATCAATGATACTTTTGTACTAGCATTTGTGAGTGAATTAAATACTGAAGAGACACAAAAATACCATAACACAAGTCGGATAAAATTAACCAAAAAATGCTTGGGGATGTGGCAAACAGCAGCTCGGATGCACTGGCAGATTTCCAGATCAAGAATGAAAAATGTTTGCCTTCAGGTTTGTCTAATAAGAAGTTAATTTGAACAATTACGATGCTGAAAATGTGAGATTTAACCTCTTATGAGTTTAAATCAAATACTCAGATAATCTGTACCACCACCTTTATGAGCTGTAGCTGATAGCAATAAAATAAACCCTTTGTTTACCATTCTGTTAATCACATCTGACATGTCTTACTTGAATAATGTTTAATTTGATCAACTGTTCCAATTTCGAGTACTGATGCCAACATGTATGCAAGAGAGACAGAGGCACCCACTGAAAAGGCTCTAATTCCTCTGCATTAGAGAAGTTAGGCTCTCTGTGTTAGAGAAAGTAATCCTTTTCCTAAGCATGGCAGTTTGTCTTCAAAAAGTGTAACTAAGAAAAAAATAACACTGCTCCACTTACATTCCAGTCTATAGTAACAAAGAAAGGGTGACGCTTAATTTCTTCCACTCCATCAAATCCAGCACCTGAGAAAAGAAGGAAAGAATCAAAATTAAGTCGTGCTTGTAAGAGAGCTGCATGATGTCTCTTCTCCACTCTTCCTCCCCATCCCCACTTTTCTTCTGACAAAGTGAGAGTCCCCATCTAAACAGTTCTAGTCAAGAAATTCTGAACGGTGCAAGTGCCATCACAGTATAAACTGCCATGGATACAGACAAGGGCACTTCATTAATGAGACTCTGATTCCAAGGGTCTTTTACTTTTCTCTAATTGAGGCTGCTGCCAAGGCTTTGGGTGAGACATGGGATTTTAGCCACAGCAGAGTGCATGCATCAGCAAGGTCTGGAAAGGCTCCATGATATCCCAATACTCTGGCAAGGCTCCACCAGTGGCAGTTTTTCTATCCATGCTGACTTTTAAATCTTGACTAGCTGCTGTTCTCTGCTGGCACAGAAAGCTGCACTACAGGCGAGTATAAACTCAAAATGCCAAAAGGCTCCAAAATTATTTGAGGTAAGCCAGGGTTTTAGGTTCCCCTCTTCACAGTACCAAAAAGTACCAAAATCATCACTCTCAGTGTTGTTTCCTTCACTATTAAATTTCTGATACATTAGTGTAAGAAATTTTGGGTAAGTCTTCTGAGATTTGGTAATGAATCTAATTCCTTCATTACTTTTGCCTTATGTTTTCACTGAAGGGTGACTTTTTTTATTCCTTTAGCTCAATTTATTGGCTTCAGTGCTACCAGAGAGCCAAAGCAGTACTCAGTAATAATTAAAAGAACTGTCAGAGAGGATTTAGAATGCCATTTTTGGGGTTGATTTGACCTTATTAATAGCACCTTTCATTTTCATTTCCAGGAGAATTAAACTCTGGGAGCAAAGGCTTTGCACTGCAATTCTGGAATCAGTTCCTGAAGGTACCCAGTCTACTTCTTCTCAGGCATGCTGAGCAACCTTGATTCCCAAAAGGATTTGGGATTCCTAAGCACCTTGCAAGGGGCACTCAGCACCTCAAAGGACTCAGCTTTTTATACATGCAATATTTGTACTCTGGGAAGATCAACATTACAAGCAGCTTTACAAAGGCCTTGTCTACTGAAGCTTTTGTAGAATGTGATGTCTGCTCTCCTTGTGTACAAAACCGTTATCGAGGTTTGTCAAAATGCAATGATCAGGAACTGCTCCCTACAACCTGCTTAACATTCACTGATGAATGGATACGGGAAGCAACACTTTGTAAACATAACATGCAGGATTGTCTGTCAGGCCTGCTAGGAAACAGCAAAGAGGGATGATCTCCTGATTAATTCCCCGTCACAGTAATCTTTCCGTATAGGCAAACGCAAGTGATGCACATGAGTGTGAACAATCCTAGCCAGCAATAAAAAATTATGTGCTCAGAGGTGATCAGCCTCACTGAGGAGTCTGTGAGCTATGACAGACAGACATTTCTAGGCAAACACAACATGAAATCAAACCTTAGAAAAAGAAAAGAGGACAAAAAGGACAACATCACTGCACTGTCACTATGGAAGTCTGTTGCATTTCTGCAGCTGGAGTATGGATTGTAGCTGACACACTCCCGTGTAAAATGGTATACTGATTAAAGTTAGGAAAAATCAAAGAAAGCCAACAAGGAATGTTATGGAATGACTGAGTAAGTCAGGACTTTTCAGCCTGGAAACAGATGACCGAAGAAGTATAAAATAGATGACTAAATGATGCCAACAGGAATGAGGTTCAGAAGAACCTGGAGATGTTTCCTCAGGAAACAGAGAGTTGTGTGATGTGGAATTACTTGGAAAAGATGATGTTGTGCAAAATACTTATATGGGTTCATGGGGAGGCCAGGAAAGTCTGTTGAAAAGGAATCTGTTGAAGATTACTTAATTGACAAACCACAAGAGGTGGAGGAAACCCCTTGCTTGACCTTAAAGTAGGAATAGGGTAGGAGAAAATTTGGGTGAAGCAACACATATGTTTATCCTGTTCTTACATGCCCCAAGGCACTTGTTTATGGTCCATGGGTACTAAACAAGAAAAGAAGAAGTCTTAGAATAGGATTTTTCTATTACTTCTCTAGCGTATTTTTGTTCAATGCACAGTCTGAAGTCTGCAAGATTCCCTTGGCAGATTCTTCCTGATTCTAGCAATGTCAATGGAAACACAAAACCAACAGAGTTACTCTGAAGAGAATTACATTAAGCAAATCTTCAGGAAAGAAATATCTGTGGAAAATGCTTTGAGTTCAGTGGTGGTGATTGAAAACTGCAACGTGCAGTAGATGTCCTTTACCATATCAGGATGAAACCCAAGTGCCAGACTGAATTTGCAGGACTGGGATAAATTCTCAGATACTGTAAGACACTAGTAGCATATCCTAGACTGAGGATAATTGCTAATACATTCAATTTTCTCCTCTCTGCCCCTTCCCCACTGTTTCTGTTTTCCCTCTTGCTTAGCCTAATGGATTTGTCATTGTGTGTTGAGAATGACACGCTTTTTTTCAGATCATCTATTTGAAAGCTACAATTTTTGCTACTGCTGTTCTTCCTTTTCCCATAAACCTACAGAAATAAGGACCAAGGAAAAAAAGTCCACCTCCAGCTATTTCTTTTAGTGGGGGCTGCAGTATTCAGTAAGAAAGGCAAGCATGTAGTTGAGGCAGGCATTTGTTTGAAAAAGTTTAATTTCCCAAAAGTTGGGGCCACCTCAGCTCTGGCACTGAAGGAATATGTTGTAAAGTGCAAGGGCTTAATATATTACAGAGATTTAGGATGGTAATAGCCTCATTTTGCAAGGAGTGGCTCACTTCCAATTCTTAGCAACTGATTTTATGCTATGGAGAATGTTCAGCACTTCCAGCAGTTTTTATTCCCTGACCTTCCCAGCCATGAGAACTGCTGGTGCAGCCCACAACCCCTTCCTGGATTGTGTGCTAGCTGCAGCCATCAGCATGTGGCCTGGTCCTCTCCTCAGCTGGAGGAGGGAAGTGGCCCAAGGGTGCATTCAGAAACAGCTCAGGGAGCCAGGAGGACAGCCCTGACCTCACTGCAAAAGTCCTCGGGAGACATTAGGCATCAGTGCTTATGGCGGAGTCTCTCTGGATTTGCTCAGCATGTTTCAGCCATTCATCTACCACCTGCAAATCTACAGACGTACTGAGAAGAGATGTGCTTTCATGGAGAAAAGAAAAGCACTGTAGAGGTCGTGACTGGAAAGGCCTGCTGCATGGGGATGGACATTTCTTGGCATAGAGATGGATATTCAGCAAACATCTGAAGCACAGCATGCAGTAGTGCACTGCACGACCACAAACTTTTCACCTTCCTCAAGGTTTCTGTGAGTTTGGGTTTTTAAACTTCATTTCAGCTTCAATTTAGCTATAGGACCTATCAGTCAAGAATAATCAGCACAATCCAACCTATTGCCTGCAGATATTCTTATGTGCCATCCAGTCCCATGAGGGTCCACGAAGATAAATAATTCTTTCAGATCAAGTTGCCAGTTTAAACACATTATAGAGTGCATTTATATAAAAACAGCTTCACATTAGTAAGTGAGAATTTAATTATCTAAGTTTTATGCCTGCAGTAAAAGTGCCTGCAAACAGTAAGAGTAGAATGTTTTATTTTTAATTAGTTTTGATTATTGAATCATTATGGACAACATGAGCCTGGAAATATTAAGAGGAAAAAAGAGACCTAAGAAACCTGAAAGTTGATTACTTGGATATTCAAATTCATCAGAAAGAGTTTCCAGCTTTTTAGTTTCAGACAATAAAATTTTAGTGTCTCTACAGCTTCAGAATCTTTTTAGTGAGCTAGAATTTTTGAGGTATTTTTCTGAGGTTTACAAGAAAGTTTCACAGTCACTCTGACAAAGGTGAAAGCTGGTTTTTGTTTAAACTCATCATTTTATAAAGTTAGAGCCTGAACTTTTCTATGTGCCAAAACAGAATGTATCTTACCTGAGAACATGGGTTTAAGAAAATAGTAAAGATTTCCTTGGCTTTTATTCTGAGCATATGGGCATATGCTTTTATTTTAAACTTTCTTGGCCTAGCTTCTCAATTATAAGGACCTTGGACACTTTTGTACTGCTCAGTAGCGTAGGGAGTTTGTTAGATAATATGATTTTTATATAAAAAAATTTTATATGCATTTGTTAAATAATCATGTTAAATAATAAATAATTTATTTACCTACCTGAGGAGATCCAGGCCTTAGAGCAAGTCCCTTGCCTAATTCCTGGAAGTGTAATGAACTAACACTTTCATCATAAAGTTTTACTTCTGAGTGCTTGCTCTTTATTTGTCTGGGTATTCAGTTAGTTTAAGAATTTAAAAATATGCTTATCCATAATCTGAAATTTGTTGTACTTAGAGCAGTAATACCAAAGCGGTGCTGTGCAGATTATTTGTACAGCAAATAGGCTTAGAAAAGAACAGACAGTGCCCAAAACCAGGGATGCCAAAGGAAGACTTTCCATTCCTTAAAAATTAGTCACAAATATTAGTATGGGCATCAGACTTAAAAACAGAAACAGGTAAATCATATTTCTTAGTTTCTTTCCAGTCTTGTCTAACTTGCTTCAACCCTAACATTTCTTCCATTAATAATTCAAAGCTTCAAAACAAAATTTCAAAACAAAATTTCAGAATACATCATCACTCTTTATTTCTGTTTTTTAAGATACCAAAATCAAATGGCAAAAACCATCTTTTATCTCGCAAATGTTTAAAACTGGATTTTGGAACTAAATGCACTTTCCATATTTACAAATTTATGAAACAATGGCTGAAATCAAGTATTTGATCCATAATGTGGTTCATTTATTTTAGCATGCTTCATTAATTTTCCAAAGATTTCTCAAAACAGGATGTCTAAGTCTACTTTTCTTTTAATATTATTATTCCTTTCCCAGAAAAAAAAAAGCTGAAATTCATGAGGCTGAAGCAGTCTTTTTATCTACTGACTTCTGTTCAGTATTTAGGCCAACTATTCAAGCTTTTCTTCCTTTGTTATCAACAGGTTCCTTTCTATCTTCTTTTGTGCTGATTCTCAATCAGTTAAAACACAGAATGCCTTCAGGAGCTTTGCACCATTATCCCTGAAATATTAAGATCTATTTTTCTGTTACTCTTTTATATTTTATTTCCTCAGACATCTGTATTATAAATAATTTCTTTCTTTCTTTTATTTTTTTTCTCCAAGCCTTCCCAGTATTTCAATAAACCTTAGGTTTTAAAAACTTAACCCCTAGCAATTCCCCATAGGAGGGCTAGAATTGTTTTGGCTGAAACTAAGTTTTAGTGAGCAGCTTTTTAAGGACTGGTATCCAGAAACTCCCACTGACTTCACTGGAGCTCCATTTTGGATGGATAGCAACTTGTGACAAGCCACAAAATGAGCAGAGCAAATTAAAACCAAGAGATGGAGACAGAAAGGAAACAGCAGAAAGAAATAGAGGTAGGGAGTAGGAAAAAGTTCATATTTGGTGCAGCACCTAATTTTTCTGAAGAGAGATTAAACCTAGAAATCCCAATACTCTATTTTTCTAGTGTAAAACAAATTTCTTGAGAGCAATTGAAACCTGCTGAGAAAATGTGTTTTTCTACTCTTGTGTTTGCAGTATATCAGAATACAAGGCTACTATTTAGATCAAGAGGTAAAACAAATGGGAAGGCATTCCCTCTGTGGGCCATATGGGATCCCCCTGGCAGGAGGGGGCCACATTGACCTGCTGCAGGACTGGCTCCCCACTGCCACCCAGCACTGGGCTTGAGTGGGTTGTCCCCACATGCCTGTGGGGAACAACGACAAAATCTGTAGTGGTAGTCATGCCATAGGCATTGTCCATGACCTCATCAAATGCAATTAATTACTTAATAAAACCTGAAAACAAAGGTACAGATGACATAAGATACATTACCCAATATATATGTTTAGTTTATCACAATCTAAACAGGATTATTAACAAAGGGTGAAGACACATTGATGCCTTAAGATTTTAGCTTTTCTGTCTTTCAATCCTATACTGCATTAGTGCATAGGTCTAAACTCTATATAAAGTGTCGCTAACTGTCCTCATGTTTTGTTTCATTAGACAAAACAATCCCTGTAGGCCTGAGATCCAAGGACACACCACAGCCTCAGGCCCCGAAAAGTATAAACAAAAGTGAATTGTGCATGAGTGAGCTGGGGGAATATGGCTTCGTTATCTGAAGCTTTAATTGGAGGATTAACCCCTGATACGCAAATAGACCAAACTTATACTGTCTGAAAAACTCATGACCATCGTCCATCTTGGGTGTAGCCTCTGCGCAGCTTTTACACTGCTCAAGATGTATCTATTGAAGGCTTTTAATAAATACCCACTTTATTCTCTTAACTCTGCCTAGCCTCTGTTCTAGATAGCCACTCCCAGGCATCAGCATCAGTCAAAAGCAAATGCTGTATTTGGGTAATAAAGAATAAAGTCTACTGCAAGACTGCCCCTAGCTAACAGAACAAGACAGGATTGAAATGCATTTGGGAACAGGAGAGATGAAACCTGAGATTTGCAGCTAAATGATACAGATTTTAAACCACACTTGTTTTTCAGAGCCCTCTATTATCATACACAGCAGGTATTTTAAATAATTTATAAAAGCTGGCAGTTCACTCACCCTCTTTACCAAAAAAATGAAACACAAGTTAATATCATGTTTTAGATTTCAATGTTTTGCCTGTATTCCTTACAAATTCCTCTAGTGATGCTAAAGGTTCACTCTGCTCTGGGAAGGAATGCCAAATGCCGCCTAATGAAGAGGATAACCACTGGAAAAGATGAGCTGAGAGGCACAACTCACCCCCTGACAAGGCAGGGAGCACATAACAAATATCCTAGTCAAACACACACATACCTAACCTGTTGGAGGGGTTCCTTTTGAAGAGGGCTCGCAGCAGGCTCTGGGCTTCTATGCTCAAGAACTGCGGCATTCCCAGCTTGGCTCTGAAAGAACACAGCACTTGAAAAGAAAATAGATTTTTCAAGCTTTTTTTCCATCCCACTGTGACGGAAACAGCGGAACTGCAGTAGTCAGGATGGGCAGACACATGGAATCTGTGACCAAAGGCTACCTAAGCACAGTGCAATGCAGAGAGAGAAGCTAATCTTATTCTTCTGATCTTAAGGAAGGTTTTACCACCAACTTCAGTGGAGGTGGAGCAGATCTAATGAATCGCATAGAACTTTTGCAACCTAAAAAGGTAATTTTCCTACAGAATTTTTTCCCTTTTTTAGTTTGATGGAATAAATTTGGGAATCAAGAAGAATTTAAACAAGTAAACTTAATGAAAAAAATGCATGCTAAACTGCATACTGTTTAAAGAGAATAAAACTTGTCTCTTGGCCATTCACCACTACATAAAAAAATACACTAGTGAGCAAAGCTAAGCTTCAAATACTTTTGTTTGCATTTAACATTAAATGAAGGGGACATTGCAAAGGAAAAGATTTGAAACTTGGCAACAACAAAATATAAGATGTTCTGCAGAGATCCAACTTTCCCACATTTTGTGGATACTGACATTATCATAAAAAGTAAGATAAATTTCTTTTGTAAGGCCCTCTCAGTAATTCACTTCCTACTGTTTATTCTGAAGGCAATTTTAAACATAGGCATCAGCTATGTGTGTCTTACTAAAGTTCATTATACACATTATTATTCTCTATTCATCAAATACTTGGGCCCTATGGAGTCTTCAGAGGGTAGAGTTAACTCACAGTTATAAGAATGAAAGCAGTTTTGATACTCACTTGAGAATGAGTGCCATTGTCTCCTTTCTGTCTTTCCCCTGGAAGGGTAATGATCCCGTCAGCATCTCGAACTGTGGAGTAGCAACAAAATGGTAAATCAACTGTCCATTGGGATGGTCTGCATAGCTGACCACATCCATCTTCTATTTCCAACACAACTGAAAACTAGAGGAAAAAAAGTTATCCAACAAGCTGTGCTTCAGAAAAAAATGGCCCAGTACATCTGGATGACTGTTCCATCCCAGAGATGTGTTACAAACTGTTTATACTGATATTTGTTGTCAAGTTCTGGTCTGTTTGGGAAGTGTCACATATGGTGCTTCCTCCAGCATCTGCTGTTTTATGACCAATGCTGGCAATGAGGTATTTGGCTGGAGGGACCCTTAGTCTGCATGGATATGGCTCTTCTTAGGTGTTTGGCATGGACTACCATACAAGGAAAATGGATTTGATATGCCACTCCCCACCTTTTTAGGTTGAGTCAAACCACCTCTTTGATTATATATTTGCAACACTTAGAGATGCCTCTACTATATTTTGCAGGAGAAACAAAACTAAACCCTCCATTCTCAAGGCTTTTGAGTGTGTCTTTTTCTCTCCTGCTTTGGATCCTCTGGCTGTACTCAGTGATGAATCTCACAAGTGTCACATTTAACTGAACCCAAACCTCAAAGCAAACCTCAACAGTCATCATCAATTATTTGCCTAAGTCAAGTGTTGAAACATAATCAGTTATGGTTCCTTGGAGACAGATTTGTGCTTTCAGTAAATTTGACAGTAATTTCACAACTGTAAGAAGTGAAAAAAAACGACAAAACCCCAGATGAAGAAGCTTACCTAACTTGGATTCAACACCAGGTCTTTCACACAGCTCTCACCATGGTGTTTTATGGAGTGGCAGCTGCTTTCTCTGACTAAGGGAGGCTGAAGGCTGTGCATCACCAAATATAAAGACACCAAGAACATAAGTCAGCTTGGACACAAAGCAAAACTGTGTCCATTGAGGATAAGGTGAACTGTTACTTGTTTGTGTCTGTCACTCAGGCTTTGGATCTCTCCTACTAGAGTAAGCTAATTAATTAGTGTAATTAATTAATCTAATAATTTATACTCATTGCCATAAGTAAATACCTGCTAAGGCAGGAAAGATCCTTCAAGCCTTATACAGGTTTTGTACCTTATCTCACAAGAAACCGCAGTGCTCCCAGAAAACGTGTTTGTGCTAAGAAGGATTCTTTCAGTACCAAAATTTGCGTCAGACTGCCCCACAGCCTGACTCTTCTTCTTGCCCAGATTAAATACAGCTATACCAGAAGAAAAATGTAGAAAACAGGAGAAAACTTATGGTGAACCTGCTATGCTAATTTTAGGAGAAGGCCAGTAGAGATGTTTAGAAGCCAGATAACTAATTCAATATAGTTAATTGAAGGATTAATCTTCATTAGTAACAAATTACATCAAGGCACTAAAACACATAGTAGAAACAGAAATAAAATCACTTAAAAAATTTTATATGGCTGCCAATTACAAACAAGATTTGGAAAAAACAAATGTATTAACTTCTGCTTGGGTTAGGAGAGGCAAGAATAGAGCTGCCTGGTAGACCTGGAGGAAAGCAGCTCATTTTCTACAAAGAAACATAATGGGGGAGAATTTTTAAACCTGCCTAGATGACGCTGGAGCTTAAATACCATTTTCAAAGTAATTCTGACCTATTAGAGCCTTAGTCGTGATAAAAGTGCTCAGATATATTGGGAATGAAGGGCAGAGAACATTGCTTCCCAGGGCAGCAGCAGAAATGGTACAGATTATACCAAACCCTCCTTGTGATTTCTAGAGTGTTTATACTCATGGTAAGTACCTAATGTTTACTTACACTTGCTCACATTACTTTATTATTATAATACATCTAATTTAGCAGCACCAACAATGGCTGTTACATCTCATTTATACTGGCATAAATGTGCTTAACACTGCTGATGCAGATGATACAGACATAAGCAACTGCTTGGTCAGTGACTATGTAAAGACTGTAGTTCCCACTCACCCCAATATCCCAGGAATACTTGCAAATGCACAGTGACTACAAGGGACCGAAACAAGAAGGAAGGAATTTGGAAGAAACTTAAGTTGCCGGGGGAGTGACTGTTCTGGAGGCTGCAGGAAACATTTACTGTGCTGCTGTAATGGCCAGCACTTTGTTACCACATCTCCAATTGCACAGGCTTGATGTTGAGATTAATTCAGGTTCAGAAGAAATGCAGTTAACATCAATATTTAAAGTGAAAGGCAGCCACATAAGTTAAGTGTACCAGAGTTTTTTACTTCAATGAACTTAGCTAAGCAGCATCTGGAAGAAAGCGTTAGGTTCTCAATTGCAGTGCTGACTAAATGTGTTGAAGGTTAAAAATGAAATAATAAGACTGAAAAAAATTGAAATTGTTCATTTCATCAGTTAAAGCTGTCATTTCACTGCACAATGAACTGTCTTCCTGCTTATTTTTTCAAAAAGTCAAAAATCTTGCTAAACCTGAACATGAAAACAGAAGTGAGAACATGCTGCTTACACTCTTGCACATAAATTTAGGGCTGTATGGGTCACAGCAGGTTGACAAGAAGCTGAGACTAGGGGTGAATGAACTCTGCAGTATTTTTATCTATTAAAGCAGTCCCTATAGTTTTGCCGGGGGACTCAATTTTCTCTACTTCCCCATCTGTAGAAACCATCTGTTTGCTCCTTCCTTCCCACTGATTCACTTCCCAGGTGTTTTGGAGGGCTATCTTCTGTTAGACTTCTGAAGGCTGCACCTCCCTCCAACCTTGACTTCCTTTCTGTACCAAAGAAAGTGCAAGAAAGGCAAATATTCTTTGTCCCAGTTCAGCTGCCTATTTAGAGAACCACTGAATTAGCCTTAATGGGAAGGGGCCTCTGGAGTCACACCATCCAACCCCTGCTGAGGTCTCAATATACTATGCAGTGCTCCCTTTCTCTAGTTTTCAGGGCAATCTCCAATATCAGTAGGCAAAGCACAAGCACTTCCCAGGAGATATACATGTGGGAAGACCTTGGAAAAGTGCCACATTTCCTGAGGAAATTCAGGATTTAAGAAGTGACCCAGGAAGGTTATTGGAGAAGATAGTGAGTGAGAAAAAATCCTCAGCCTGGGTAACTACCATATGAATCTTCCTAATGGATGGAAGGAGAGCAGGTTGTGCAAACTGCTTCAGCCCAAGTCTGCTGAAGTATTGTGAGCATAGGATAAAACTCAGAGTTACAAAGAAACTTGAAACTATTCAGTTTTGGAAAACAGAGAGGGACACTGTCATCAGAATGGCCAGGTTGTCCTCTCAACACTTCCTGTCCTTTTCCAGGTATCTGAGAACTGCTCAAGCGCTCAGTTTAACACTTGCAAAATGCATGAAATATTTTTCATTATCTGTGTGTGTGAAACATAATGAATTAGTGCTCACAAAGGGTTGAACCCCTTAACATAGCAACAAGCATAAACATTCAAAATAATGTTCATGAAGACCATCTCTTGCACTGGGAATAAAAAAAGGGTAATAATGTGATTTTGTAAAAGAAGATTTTAATACTTTGATGTCTTGCATTGATTTTTCCAATGTCACTGTATAGTTACTACAAAATTAGTACATAGCTGGATACTTTGGATACCAAAGGGACATTTTCTTTTCTTGTGAAGACTTAATTACTTGCTGACACATATGAACACATTTTTTCTTGTTTAGGACTGCTACCAAGCCATCACAGCCATTTCTCTAATTATATTCCCCTCTCTGCTCACATGACTCTCAAAGGTGTACAGTGTTTTTTTCCTGAACTGAAAGAGGTACAACTTCCATAAGGTCTATGACCTTGTAAATCAGCTGGTAGGATGAACTACAAAAGCAGTGCTTTGTGACGCCTTCAAAGAGGTTTGTGCATGTTAGATGAGGCAGACCAGTTTATCTGGGCTTCAGAGATGGCAGTGTGGGCATCAAGACTCCTGCATGGGAGCTGAAAAGGTATTAGTTACACATCCAACTTTTTAACAATGTAGGCCAAATACTAGTACATGAAGATCTCTTGATAGAAAGCTTTTGCAGAGTATATCCTATCCAAAACCTTCAATGCAGTGAGCAAGATACAGAAAGGCAGAAAAGGAAAACTGTCTGGTCATGATAAACCACAGAAATTCACCAGCAGAAATTACAAAAGTGTTTCAGCAGTCATCACCACATTAATGGCGATGGCACTTAATTTAAGTTTTCCTGTTGTTGACAGTAAAACTCCTGGTGAATAATAATTCACAAAATCATTAATAACACAATTAATAAATAAGACCAGAACACAGTCATTCTCAGACAAGTTTGTTCTGCTATTTATAATCACAACATGCCACATTTAAGGAGTGTGCAAGTTTGATTCTAGTCTGTGCCCTGGCCAATGGGGGCTGGCAAGAGAAGCAGCAATCTCCTTAACAGAACAGACAGAACAAGTGAGTGTTTGGTTGCTCTGATGATGAGGAACATACAGGCCATGCTATAACTATCAGCCTAATATCATTCCCTTTTTTGATAAGCATTTTAGATATGAAAATTATGCTATCATATACACTTCTTTTGAATCTATGCATCTTTCATCAAGTTGTATATTTTTTTCGTCTGTTTTACATCATACTGCAAAGTGCTTAGGAAGACATGCTAATAAATCATTTTAATACCATTTAATTATCTTCAGTTTTTCAGACTGACAGAACCAGCTTCCATAATAGAACATACATGTGACAGAACAAGGAAAACAAAGAGAAAAGAGAAGAGTGAAAGACAGCATCAAAAAATCCTCCCAGACATTTAGTGTGTGGAAATATACGTTTTTTGGTCTCAACCAGCTAAATGTTGAAAAGGAAAAAAAGTTGAACTGATTGACATATTTTTCTCTAAGATCTCTGGTAACACTTAAAGGCTTAAAACACTAGCTTGGAGTTTAAAGGGTTTTACTTTCTTTAATTCATCTTCTTTCATAGGGCTTCTTATCTTTTCTAATTCTAATATGCTGAATCCTTAGGGGAGGGTTGAAAAGAGCAATGGAAAGAAAAAAAATAAAAAAAGAAAGCCAAGCAAAACCCAGGGAGGAAGTAGTCCAGTTTATTAAGAGTTTATTGGCTGGTAAAAGAACAATCTATACACCATATGCACTATCTTTTAATGGGAGACAAAGAGCAAGACGACTCAGCTATTCACCAAAAATAAATATATAATAAGAAAGTTAAAGGGTAGGGATAGATTTATTGTATGAGACATACCCTATTGATTTTTGTGAATAAACGTACATGGTTCAGATGTGCTGAGCATCCCCAATTGGATTTGTGGCCACAGGAGATAAGGATATTCCACTCCTTCTATAATTCAGGCAATAAATTACAATATGTATGTAGATTTACTGCTGCCAACCTGCTAGATCAGTGATGTAGGCCCTCCCCAACCCAAACTTTCACTGTTTTTCACATTGCTTCCTATGCTTCCTCTGGTGGCATCAGTTGTCCACTTCAGGTGAGCAAAATTTAAATTAAAATAAAAATAAATTAAATTACAATTTAAACATGTTCTATGGATTTTGTAATGTAGTGTAATATATAGCTACCAGAAATAGCCTCCATACCATAGGAAATGGTGCTGTGTTGGAAGAGCACATTGCTGTGCTAATTTCTGATTCTGCCCTGGTTCTGCTGTGACAACCACAGCGAGGTGCCCTGTGAGCCACAGCTGCCTGGGGTTGGCGATGCCCTGAGCACAGGGCAGATCTGCAGCCGGCACACCTCAAGAGAGAGCAGCACCAGCTCGGTTATCCAAACATATCCCTGTGAGAGTAGCAGGTGCCTGGTGTCTGGGCTCAAGGGACAACACTGTGCTTGATAAAACAATGCATCCAAAAACTTACAGTGTTCATAAAGCATGGAAAAAAAAGCACAGTCACAAACCAACTTCTTCATCTTTTCTTCATCTACCTCAGCAACAACAGCACAGAGACTGAAGAGGCTGGAGGGGTGCAGGGTGGGCATCTGAACATGTAATTTTAAAAGGCTGGCTTGAGGAGAATGCAGTACCTCTCTGAAAAACTTCACTGATACTGCAATTTTTATCTGAGGGATCTGATGCCTCCCACAGCCTCCCCTCCAGCAGACCCAGAGCACAATTTCTGCCTTACCATGAGCACGCCAAAGGACCACCAGTCAGCACTCTGCGTGTGCCCTCGCCTGTTGACCACTTCGGGGGCCATGTACTCTATTGTCCCGCAGAACGAGTACGCTCTCTTGTCATGGTCAATGGCTTCTTTACTCAGTCCAAAATCTACATAAATTGAAGCAGAAAAGGACTTGTCAGGTCTCTAAAAATTATTATTTATACTTTTGCTGGCTTAAATTGTTTGAACAGAACATGCCAACCAGCTGCCCTTCTGTCCGTGTGCAGCAAGAGGACACAGGCACGAGTATGCTGGAGTCCTGCCTACGTGGAATGTCTGGCATTTGCTAATACACCCTAAAAAGAGGCATATCATTTTCCCTGTTCAGAATGAAGCTCTGGCTCAAGGCAGAAGGGAGTTTAAATAAGCAGATATATACAGTTCAGGTTTGGTGAAGGCAATGCTAGCGAGGATTCTTGTGCACCTAACCAAAGTATTAGGAATAATAATCCCAGATTACACCAGTGAAAAGGCTGGCTAGACAGTGCCTCTAGAGTAGCTGGTCTTTCCAGCCATCCTCTGCCTAGATTAAATAGTCATATTGGAAGCATTCTTTCATCCACAGTGGCAGGCAGCCAAACCTGTCTGCTTCATGTCAGTCAAGAACACAATTTTACCAAGAAAATGCCATGTGCTGTGCAGCATGGGGGTTGACAAATCAACAGAGAAGCTCAACACTCAAACTCTTCTGGCTTCTAGTTTTTGAAAGCAAACTCCTTCCAACCAAAGACCAGGATGCATGCAATATACTGCAGGGAAAATAATCAGTTTATAGGCATGAAGTTCTCTGTTCCTCACATACCTGTTATTTTAATGTGGCCCTCTTCATCAAGAAGAATGCTATAAAGCAAAAAAAGAAACATTCATTCATTAGCCAGGCACAAAGTGCAGTTAAAAAACATGAAGAAAAGATGTTTAAGTCAGGTAAGGAGATATGCAAGATTCAAATACTTACGTACACAAAACCTTAGTAGTTTCTATGGCTCCAGAAAGAAAAATGAACCTCAAAGGTTTGTTTAATCTCATGTCTGAAACATGCACAGCCTGAGGCAGTTCCATGAGGAGCCTCCTCGGTGCTCAATAAGATGTTCAAAGTGGGCATGAAAACAGAGCTCAGAAAGAACAGGGTGTTCAAAGCTAACAGCTGCAGACTGTATGCTTCCAGCAGGAGAAGGAGATACACGTTTCCTGTTCTTGTCATAGTAAAAGGCATTCACACACAAAACCAAGGCTTGGACTCACTGGACCTAAAATTAAGTCAAAAGGTTTATGCTGCAGTAATAAAAGTCACTGTAGAGCACAGTGACTAGTCAAGCATAGATCTCAGCCTCCGTGTAGTTTTTCTTTCCAGAGCACAAATGAAAATTCAGCCTGGAAGCCAAATTCAAGTGTTCTCATATTTGCCACCTGCCAACATATTTTTTCCTCACAAAGGCACTCTAACATTTCTGTAGTGCACAATAAGCAGTGCTAGTTTTTGTGGAAACAAGAAGGAACACTGAATTTGAAAAATAATGATTTTGGTAAATAAAAACTGACATAGTAATGAAGGTCTTTCTCCAGTCCCAGTTAGGCTCAGTATATTTCTCTTTTCAAACTGATCTAGCATGGTGCCAGCTATTCTTATATTCCTCTTCTCTTAGTGAATCACTTTAATTTAATTATTCAGGAAGAAAATAGGATAGAAGTGAATGAAATATAATGAGCTATACTTTTGTGAAAAGTTTTGTCTGAACTGAAACATAATTGAAAAAAATGCTCTTTTGTCATTCATGTGTTTAGAAAAAGCTGTTATGCAAGTCATCAAAGGCCAGCAGCTAAGTCAGTACCATGAGTCCAATAATGAAAGCCTTTTCTTCTCAATAAAAGCATCTGACCTTTATTCTTTCTCCACAGTTTCCTTGCTCACATAATTTTCAACTACTAGTCTATACCAGGCACGTTTAAATGTATTTTTGTGACTGCAACCCCTAAACTTGTGCTTCAGAAGAGAACAGAATAAAACACCTGCCAGTGTGGAAGTGAGCATGAAGGTATGAACTGCCCAGACCTGGATCTAGAAAAATAGCAGGGGGAATAGAGCTCACAGAAATCACCCAAAATTTTGCCCCACACCCAGGAAGCCCCTGTGAATACCTATACAATTAAAAGGTGGTGGGAATTTCCCCAGAAGCATTGATTTTACATTTAATGGGTTTTAAATGTCATAATTTCCTATTGAAAATCCATGTAGCTTTGGTATGTACACAAAGTATGTTTCCCATACTTTGCCCTGATTAAAGGGTTCAACCTTACCCTCTTTAAAGGGATAGAGGCAACACCAACAGAGCTTTCAGACTGATAATACTGCCCGAGGCTGAGTCAGAAACATACAGCAATTTTCTCAGACTGTTTGCATGAGCAGCAAAATGAATAGATCCTGGCTTCCAATGGATGTGTATCCTATATCCCCTAACGTGATCTACAGTTCCTTCCTCCATCTCACATTCCCTAATCACCCTTCTACCATGCCCTCAGCTGCTGGCAGCTCCCTCTGCAGCACCCTTGGGACATCTGGGTGCCTTCACATTTGCCACCTGGCAGCACAAATAATGCTACAGTTACTAACTGAAGATTACATTTCATGTAAAAAAACCCCAAACAATAGGCTAATAGTGAGGAAAAGAAAAAGGCAACTGTTGCACTGAATTATGTTAGAGTGCAATTAAGAAGAAAAGAACAAAGTAGCTGCTTCTAAGAATGCAAATTACAACAACAGACAAATAGTTTTCCTGTGACAGTAGAAGCAAACTTATTATCTGATCAAACTCTGCACTCTGTTTTTATCTTTGTCACTTTACAAATCCTTTTTATCCCACAATATCCGTAGCAGACATTCTATTGTGACAGTCACAATTACTTCAGCTATTGTTTGCAGAACAAACTAATCTGAAATAAGATAGTATTATTCTATGGAAGGTGAAGAACAACCAGAAGTTCTTAATATGATTCAGGCTTGAGAATAATCTTTCCTCTAAATTAATGTTTTGAAATTATAAAAACCATAAAAAAGTAGACTATTTTTAAATGCTAAACTAGGTTACAATTATACTGAGTGATGAACTTCAGCTAGGAGGTTTTTTCATTTTATTTGTTCAGTCTAATGCTTGAGTGCTTTTACAGGATACTGTCCTTGTAAACCTTTTCTTCAAAGCAGTAATAACAGTTATTAGGTGAAAAATATGCCAACACCATAAATAAGTGAACCACACATAGGCTTGGAACAAAAAATGCCACAAAATAAGGGTCTCTTAGAGAAGAGGAGACTGAGGGGAGACCTCATCAGAGTCCACAGGCTTCTCAAAATGCAAACAGGAGGGGCAGGCACTGGTCTCCTCTCTGTGGTGACCAATGACAGGACTGAAGGAATTAACTGAAGTTGTGTCAGTGGAGGTTTAGGTTGGATATCAAGAAAAATTTCTTCACCCAGAGGGTGGTTGGGCACTGGAACAACTTCCCAGGGAAGTGGTCACAGCACAAGCCTGAGACAGTTCAAGAAGCATTTGGACAATGGGGATACTCTATTATTCTATGATTGAACATTTTAGCATCAGGACCACCCCACAAACATTCAAAATGCTTTCACTGACCTCGGTTTAAAAGTATGACTTGAGAAAATAAAGGCTGGAAATCTCCATGCTAGAGGCTGGGGCAGCTAAATTTGTAGTAGAGGAATGACACAGTCCGAATTACAGGAGAAGTCTCATAGCAGAACTAGGACTGCAAACTCCATATCAAATTTTCTGCTGCAGCTTTATCACAGGGGAAAGAAGCTTTTGTTATGGGTTGTTGGCATTGTTTTATATCATGGGTATAATCAAGGCCTGAACAATTCTCTCCCATTTCTCACTCTATTTTTGGTTTTGAGTCATGTCTTCTGGGCTTCACTTTGAGCTCCAACATTCCCAAATCAATGGAAATGAAGTTCTGCCAAACCTAATAAAGCTGGAACTCTGTTTTTTTTTTTTTGTTTTGTTTTGTTTTGGGTTTTTGTTTTGTTTTGTTTTGTTTTGGTTTGGTTTTTTTGGCTTTTTTTTTTTTGTTAGTTGGTTGGTTTGTTGGTTGGTGTTTGTTTTGGTTTGGGGTTTTTTTTCGATTTTTTTTGTTTTGGTTTTGGTTTTGGATTTTTTTTGATAAGTTTCTTTCTAAGTGAGAGCAGTTTTGCAGAAGATTCAACCCACACTTTATGTTAATCAGAAACTGTAGCCAAATTTTCAGGTGGGAAATAAAACCTGAGACTTTATCAATAGTGTTTTATTTCATTTTGTTATGGAAGTGCCAGAGGAAGTAGTCAGATATCTACTAAAGAGATGAAGATTGTCACAAATTGTGTTTTTGTGACTTTTCAGTGTTTGCACGACCCCATGCTATCTCACCCTGCTGAACACAAATTCCTCTCTGCTGTAGCTTTGGTGACACCATGAAGTCAAAAAGTGACTGCTTATATCATTGGAAGCTTTCCACCATAAGCCTTTGTCTTTTACTGATTCTCAGATCTCCCCTCTCTACACAGAGCAGCTACATTCATAAATCAATAGTCATGGTTAGCAATACCACTTTTTAATGTGGTGTTTTGCTTTTATAGAGTACAGTGTCTACACTGTCCCTTGTGTAGACAAGTGAGGGCTTTAAAATGTACATCACTCCTTGTTAACCTAAGCCCCTATTCCAGAACTCAAGGTGCATCTGGGCTCCTGAAAAGAGAAATGGTAAAGATTAATAGTAGTTTGTCCATTTTCAGGTGGCAGAGTTATTTCTAAGTTACTCATGCCCTTAAACCACAGAATAAGAAATAAAATATGCATCATATACTACTTTATATAAGTTCCCATTTTTCTATTTTGGTATATTTATTACCATACATACCAGGGCATATATACCATATTTTATAGCTTGATTGTGCAGTTCTTAAGTAAAAATGTGCCTCACCATTTAAGGAACTCAGTGGCTTCCAGTATGACTGAACATCCCTTGTCCCACAAGGGATGCCACTGAAATCACCAAGAAAATTCAAGGAGAAGAATTTGTCTGCAACAATTCAAGAGAAGTATCTGCTTGTTCTAAACAAGACTTTAACCAGAAAGCTCAATTACTTGTCTTTTTGAAGTAAGTACAGCTGACTTGAGAACAGCTCCCAGTTGCACCAGAAATTAACTCCTAGCTTTGAATTGTTAACATGGATTTTTGCTCAGGGAATCTTAAAAATTAAAAGCTGAACCTTAAATTTTAATGTACTGAGGGTTCTTCCAAGTGGTTTGAACAGTGCTGTTTTCTTTTTTTTTTTTTTAACATAAACAATTCCAATGAGTTTTGTTTTAGCATCCTTTCAGAGCTGACAAGCAAACTCAAACCTACCAGCAGCTACTTTTGGGAGCTTCTGAAGAACAGCAAAAGCATTGAACAATGAAAGGTCTAATGCAGTGCTTATCTTTAATAAAGGGAAGAGAGGGAGAGAGAGAGAGAAATTGGGAAATTATGAATTAATTAATTTATCTCCAGTTTGCAAATTTGACAGGGCAAACCTTGTGCTATAATCATGTAATGCCTCTGCTGAAGATGTGTGTGTGAGATTCTGCACGTTGCATTTCAAAGGAGAGAGGAATCAAGGGAAACCAAAGGGGAGTAATGAGACTGACTGAACCCCTGTAAAGACTGACTAGTGAAGAAGAGGTCAGTAACTGGATTGTTTAGGGTACAGAAGAGGGTCTAAGGAAAAGGATGTTCTCATAAACCCCTGAGGCTGCTGCTGAGAGCAGAACAAGCAGGATGGGGCTTCTAGGAGGACCGGCCAAGGAGCATTGGCATACAGTGGCAGCCAAGAAATTTCAGACTAGGTATTAAAAGCAACATTTTGGATGAGCAACTGCTGGAGCACTGCCAAGAGGTCTCCCCTGTAGAGCATGGAGTCTTCACCAGCTGTTTTAAGCCTAGGTTAGCAACACACCTGTTATGGTCTTGATCTTGCCAGGGGGCAAGGGGAGGATGAGAATATCCTGAGATGGTCCTAATTTTCTTTTACCATCTTATTTAGAAAGATATTCTTTCCCAGACATAACTCAAAAATTTAGTTTTTTTCCCCCTGAGACTAATTGCTTTATTTTGTTGTATCTATTTCTTTAATGTAAAGCTAAAGTTCCAGAGAAACCATAAGCTGTCATGCTTGGCTCTCCCAGGTGTGACTACACATAGGCTTTGCACTTACAGAGCTATTTTAAGAGGATATGGTTTTCAATCAGAGGCCTTGCTTTATCTCCAGGTATGAATTTCTGGTTCATTCCCATTCCTATACAACAGTCATATTCATGTAAGCTAATCACTACATCAATTGCATCCAAATTAAACTGTATTACAATTAATTAATTTAACTGTAGTTCAAAGGCAATAATCCGTATGTACAAAAGCTGGAAAATGCAAGAGTGAGGGCTGCCACCTTAACTTTACACAGTGATCTCTCTGTGTAAAGGTCTTCAGTTAAGTGACAATACTTTTTATTTTCTTCCAGAGAAATCTTGTCTCAGTTGGCAGACTGATAACATTCAGGGAGGGATTTTAGCAGAGCAGTACAGTGAAGGGGATGGCTGGTCTCAGCTCAGACATAAATACAGAGAAAACTGGATTCCATCTGTACCTTTTCAACATGCTTCTATGTGACAATGACAAATCAGTGACACCTTCCTTCCTTAGATGAGCTCCAATTTCTCGATTCACAGATCCCTGATTTGAAGCACTTCAGCTTGGTCTGCAGTAATATAAAGTGCTCTCACTTGCAACTGCAGTCATTGAGAGATGTTTTCTGAGTTGCTAAGTGACACTTACTGCTGAGAACTCAGAAGAATCCAGGTCCCAGTATCTCAAATACAATGAACAGTTTTGACATACACTTAATTTTCTCCTTGGTTTCTAACTTCTTCTAAAGCAAAAAATTACAGCATATGCCTAAAAATGTAATGGCATTGTGACAGATCTGAATATACGAGCTCATGTTTGGATACCTTCTAAAAGCAGATTCATATCTCAAGTGTTATCCCAAAAATCAGCCTCATCTAACATCAGAAAGAAAAGCAGTGCATGATCCATATGAATGCTCACTAGAATAAAAGTTTAAAACAGAAAACCTGTAATTTGAGTTATTCTATTGTGTACATGTTTGTTGATGCTGAATGGATAAAACAGCAATTCAGAATGAAATTGAAACCAAGGAGCTGCGGGCAGATGATGCAAGAGCCTGTGGCTGTGGCAGCTGGGGTGTCACCACTGCCCACCTGCATTTCATATCAGGAACAAACTGTTACTTTTCTCCCTCCAGTTGTTTAAATGTAGGATGGCTTCCCATATTTGCCAAAGACTCTGGTTTCCAGTTTTGGTTGCATAAATGGACAAGACTGGAAAATTTGGTCAACTACAAAAAGTCTGCTAGCCAAAAAGACTGAGAGCTCTTGCTATGTGCATCTGTTGAATTCACATAGTACTGCTACTGCTACTACTATTTTTCTAACCAAAACATAAAATTGAATTTAAAATTTAAATCACAAAGAACTGCAATGGAGATAAACAGTCTCCTCTCCTTCAACTTCTCATCTACAAGGTCCACGTTCCATCACTTTTGGTCTCATGTTTTGTCCATGAGAGTGAGAGTGATACCACTCCATTTTAAAGAGAGAGCTGCATATTTTTCAGTTTGATGTCACAGAAGGAAAAAGCTGCTGTGCTGTTAACTTTGAAAGTGTAAGCAATTGCCAAAAAGACTTCCCTCAGTGGTTATCTTTTATAAATGCTGGTGACCATTACATTAAAAAGGAACTTTGGAATGTTGCAGCCTGATTTATTTGAGTCGTCACAGCAGAGTCCAGCAAAGCACCAAGCAAAGGGCATAGAATAAAAACAGTATCATGTCACTCCCAGTGATAGCACTGAGGGCATCATTTGCCCTACTGATGTATTGCAAGTAAAAAAGAGAAAGGAAAATTATGACCACATTATGAATGAAAAATAGCTGCAAATATAAGTGAGAACAAATATTTTTGAAAATATTTTGCACAGTTAATACAAGAGTTTTAATAGTCCTGATTATCATGTCTCTCACGAGCTAACAGGCACACAAGTTCTCAGACACTCTCATTTACTTTAAGCAATGGCTCCAGTGAAACCGAACGGTGCCATGCCATATTCCATATGAGCTGGAAGTGGAGTTGCTTTGAGAGGTTTACAATGCATCAGCAGGAAGGCCAGATTAAATGCTGCAAACGGTGCCACTGAAGTTAAAGGCACAGGGATCTGAATAGTTTACTGAAATCATTCACAAAACTGAAGGCCATGCATACAGAGGTCACATCATACTGGAGCACAGTCAAACATTGGGCCTCATGCTAAGATGATATGATAGGAAAACCCCACTGCTGTTAGTGACAGGCTCTTGTAGAGTCTCACAAACAAGAAGGAAGGCAGAGCCCCTGGCATCTTCTCATTTAGTAGCGTGACAAGGAGCAGAAGCAACCTAAAAGTTCATGTATTTATGTTTCAGTTCACTTTTCCTTGTTAACTTACTTTTCTGGTTTTAGATCTCTGTAAATAATTCCAAGACCATGGAGGTGGTCTAATGCCAAGGCCAGCTCAGCTAAGTAGAACTTGACATCCTCTTCTGTAAACATCACCTAGAGAGAAGGAAGAGAAGACCACATCTATTTATTGGACAGTGGTGGGCTGGCTTGCCTTAAAAAGACATGGGGAAGGAATCATCTAACCTGGGAATGCTGGAAGGACCATCATATCAGGTTCAATTTTCCATAATTTGTCTGAACTGACATTAACAATTCTTACCAGATTCTCCCTATAAAACAAAACTTGAACTGTTGAGTACCTGTATTCCTTAAAATATGCTGCTCTCATTCATCTGTTTGATCTGTTTAGATGACATTATGTCACAAGATTAGGAATAAATTATAACTCCTAAGCCTTTGGAAATGAACAGCAAAATTAAACACATTCAGTGCAGCCCACATTGCTTTAATATCCCATAACTTGCTACAGTCTTGGCATTTGGTTACCAAATTCCCATGAAATAGCATGGGAGGCCTCTTTGGGGAAGTGGAATACTTCCAAGGCTGAGCAGAATACACAACAGGAAGAGAATCAGAGATGGATTTAAAACCCCATGCCTTGAAGGTCCAAGGAGTATCAGTGCAGATGCCTCAAGCAGTGGCATGATGAGGTGCCAGCTGAAGACAGTGATTTCTGTAGCTGATGTGGACACTGCTAACACTGAAAGCTGTGCTTTAGGTGAGAAGAAACTTCTGTAATCAAAAAACCAATAAGCTCTGAAAAACTCAGATGGCAGGAAACCCCTTTGGTTCAACTTCCATTATATCTCAGATGTTCTCTTTAATTAATTTTCAATATGCACAGAGAAAATAATGCAGAAAAAGAAGCTGATATATTGGAAAAACAAGTGTGATTATGCATGACAGAAGTAAAATGAGTCAGCTGAATACAAATTTACTTGTCATATGTAAATGTAAATTCTACAATAGAAGTTGCAGAGCTTAATTTAAAAAGTCTCTGCTCTCAAAAAGGGGTAGCCAGAATATCTGAGTGCTTTGAGAAGTTCCAGACAGCTGAGAGAAAAAAGAGATGATTCAGAGTACAGATGTCACTGAAGCAGTACGCGGAATAAATAGACTCCACAACTAAGTTTAGTTATGAAGTGGGCATGTATGATAGCGTCCGGCACAAGTGAGATAGCTCTCGTAAAAACCTGTGCCCCGAGCCTCGGGCTGTGCCACAGCTTTATTCACAAAGGTATTCCATACGTAAGAGATTGGACAACTTTCTCATGTATATTCAACTCCTGGCCCCGCCTGTCCTCGCCTCGTATGGTAATCAGATCCACGCCCTTCTGGGCATGCCTTGTTGGCTGTGGTGGTTGCACGGGGGTCCCTGGTGGTCTCTGAGGCTGAAGATTTTGTGGTCTTCCTCGAGGATGAACTTTTGAACCTTTTCTCCTCTCGCATGCGCTTCTCGGTCCCTCGGTCCTTATCTGGGTCCATGGTCTTAATGAGCTTGGAGACAGAGGGGTTTCTTTATCTGGGCTTTTTGTATCTCTTGATCTCCTCTTGTTATTGTTTTCTATGCAAGAAACCTCAGAAGTTTGCATTTTCCTATGCCCTTTGTACCATGGCAGGGGTTTTCTTAAGTAAAAAGGCTAAACTTCAACCCAGAGTTCTACAGACTAAACTTTAAATGCTCAATTCATATTGCTATTTTAAGTGAACTCCAAAATCTCTATTTCATCACATAATTTAATTAAGAATTTTACTGCAAAAGCTAGAAACAAAGACACAAGGAAAATAATAAAAAAATACACAAGCAAAAGCTCTCAAATTTAATTGCATTGAATGTAAAAATTACATTAATTTAAAAAGAAATTTAAATTATTTATAAGATTTAAAACAAATAATGTAGGCAAGAAATTAAACCAATAGAATCCAGGAAAAATCTAATCTATACATATACACCTAGTTAAAGTCAGATGGCTCAAAAAGACCAAGCAAGAAATAGGCAAGCTCTGCATGCATGCAATATATGTATATTGACTGAAAGTCCTCTGAAATCAATACTTTTCAACCAAATCTATAACAACAAATTGCAAACAGTTCAAGCTTTCCCAGAACTTCTTCCCTTGCAATACCTTGCCCCTAAACAGCTGCAAAGTATAGGCAGGCAAGGTGATCTGCAAGCACTGAAAAAAGTATGTTTTCACTGTTAGCTTAACAAGTCATTAACAATGGCATACAACACAAGAGTTGGTGAATTGACCTGGACAAGCTTTGGGAAAAACATGAAGCTCTAAAGAAGTACAAAGCCTGAGCTGTTATCTTCCACTTTTGAGTTCCCTGGCTGTGCAGAACAGGGACCTGCCCTCTTAGGCAAGAGCCACATTTTCTGTTGAGAGGAATAATGGATTTGTCTTTACAAACAAGCTGTGGGTCTGCTGGTAGATAAAACTAGCACTGGGAGATAAAAGAAACAATGGGACGGATTCCACTGATTGATGAATGGAAAAAGATATTTGCTTTTACAAATAAACTCTAGGTTTGCTGATAATTGATATTAGACATTGAAAGATGAAAGAAACAATGGGAAAGAAAAACCCTAAATTCTGTAAGAATTAAAAATTTAAAGGGAGGGTTATACATTAGAGGGGAATCTTTGGGATCAGGCGTTCCGGGAAGTCTGTACCTCTCAAGTACCTCAGCCAGTGAAGAAAGAGAGAGGGAAATGCGGCCGGGAAATTGGGATAAAAGGAGGCTGCATCCTCCAAAAATTCAAGAGACCCCAGGGGAATGCCCCATGGCCTCTCCCTTTATTTGAATAAAGTAAAAGGGACTCCTCTGTCTCCTTTTTGGATATAAACCTCTGATATTTGTGGATTAATTTTCCTTATACTGTCTTCTTCCATGAAACCAGAGAGGCCCTTGCTGAGACACCAGCGCTGCCTCACAAATAAATAAAAGCCTGGTCTAATGACAATAGCAGAAGGACATTTTAAATTTAAATTAAAAAAATATTTTTCCTCATATTAAAAATAACTGCTACCAGGGACTGAGTATTTATATAAGGATCATTACTCAGCAGTGTAATTAACTTGCTACCAATGTCTTCTTGCATTAGCAAACAAGCCTTAAAAGCAAAAATTTGGGGTCCCAAGTTGCAGGGCACTCAGCATCCTGCAGCATGTCCCTGAACCAGGAAAATGGTTCAGTTTTCTCTGGCAGTGATGCCTACATGGTATCTGCTGCATTACCTCTGGCATAATTCAAATACAATTATTAAGAACCCACTTAACCATGCAAGATGAGATAGCTCTATTACATATATAGATGACTATTCCCAAGGCCATGTTTCATTCCCACAAACTCAATTTGAGTTCTGAAAATCCAAGACAGTCTTTAATTTCTGAGTTAAAAATCTATCAGCTTACCTCTTTGGAGAGTCTGGTGAAAAGGTCCCCTCCCCGCAGGAAATCTAGTATTAGGTACAACTTTCCCTCTGTTTGAAATGCTGCATTAGAAAAAAATGAAGATGTTGGAAGTCTGAATCAAGATAAAGTCCCCAACAAGTAAGCCCTGTTGACCAGCAGTGTATCATTCATGCCATTGCTTCACTGTCACTTCAAAACTTTGAGAATCAAAAAAAAAAAAACATTTCTGTATAGAACTAAGCAACTGAGCTTAGGCTATGGGAAAAAAACAGTGTCATTTGAGAGACAACAGTGCATTACTAATATAGTAATTTCCATGTTAAGCACCTCTGAATTAACAGTGTTTCCCATTCCACAAGGTATCAGGAGTCACTGAGAGTGAGGTATAAAGAGAAGTTTCCATGTTTGTGTGAGAGAAGAGCCCACATACCCAAATGTCCTCAGAATACCTGTTACAGTAATAATGGGGCTGATGTGTCAGGAGACAACTCCAGCAAGACACCACATACATGTACACACCTATACAAATTTAGAGTGGTACTGATTATTATAACCTGCTTTTATTTAAATTCTCTGTCTTTCTCAATGATACCTGACAGTGGGTGAGTGTTTGGCAGATGTAAACTCACCAGCTACCCCACCAGCACTACCTACCACGTCAGATTTTATGACAAATTTATTTCAATGGAGGATTGGCTGAAACTTACAGGTACTGGATGTCTCCTTTAGCATAAATGAAGAATTTCACACAGGTAGCCTCTATGACTTTGTTAGCAACAGAGTCATAAGTAGGCAGGGGGCATTTGCACAAAAGTCTAACACATCTAGTCACAATTTCCCAACCAATCTAAGAACAAACATGAATTATATTTTATTATAGTTACCATAATGAAGCTTGACTATGAAAGGATGGTTCACTTCTGCCAAAATATCTCTCTCCATTTTAGATCGTACCCGATCCCGAACTATAAAGAAAGAACAATAAGAACAGTGACATTAAGAAGCAGCATGGTCACTGGATACAGTACTGGAATAAGGTTCTGGCAATCTGGATTCTGATTCTCACTCTGCTGATGGCTTGTGTGACCTTAGGTAAATCAGACCACTCAAGTGTCCTTTTTTTCTGACTGTCTGGTCTGTGCAGCGAGTTCTCCAGGAAGGCCCTGTGTCTTTCCCCATAAAGGGCTGCCCTAACTAAAATGGCTACAGTACTGCAAACCACAAGAAGACAATAACAATTCACAGAAGAGAATGTTAATGTGAAAATGAAAACGACATAAAATTATTTACTTTTCTTCATTTAAGATGAATGTACCAGTCCCAGAGCAAGTCGGATTAATCTTGTTCAAATTTATTTATTGTGTTTTGCTGATGCTAGCAGCAATTATGACGTATCACTGAATAGCACTTTCTGGAAGTGATCTATATATACAATATTCAAAACTTACAATAAACCACCACCCAAACAATCAGTAAAAAAGAAAAATTCCAAATAAAAATAGTAACTATTTTTATGTGTAGAGATAACTTTATTGTGTGATAACAGAGAGAAAAATACTTTTTGTCATTGAGATGAATAGAGAGTAAGGGAAATCATAATTTCAGAGCTGAGCTGAGTTCAAGCTAAACAAAACTAATGCTGAAGATTTCATACCAAAGCCATTTAGCAGAATACTCAAACACTGAGGAGGATTCAAGTCCCCAGGTCACCAAATCTTGATCCTAAAGATGCACTTGCATTTTTCAGTCAATTGCTACTTTATTAAAAGTATTGACATTTTCTTCTTTCTCTTCACAATGCCAATATGCTTTTCAGATGAAAACATCTACAAGACATATTATGAAACTATTTTAAGTAGCAAAGCCTGAGATCTGTCAGACTCTGTCATTGCAGGCATGTGTTGTGGAGCTGCTCAGAAGCTGAGTACTGTCAGCACCCAAGTAAGGAACATACACAACAAAACCCCCATCTATTGCTGTACTTACAAAAATTGATGCACAGAAATAGGTCCAAACTAGCGAATCTGAAAACCTTAAATAGCACTGGTGACATACTTGGGTTTCTCATTATTTTGATGCTTTACTTAGGCCAATAGTGACGTAAGCTTTACTAGCTCATCCAAAGTACCTTGCAGATAAATTCAAAACAGAGGGAATTGCGGAATTGTAATCTCATCCCACAAGTAAAAATCACACATCCTACACTCACAAAATGCTTAACCTATGGGAAGACAGACTGTTTCTTGTGCTGTCCATCAGGGATAATCCCAGGTGGGAATTCATGTTGGATAGGTGGGCATTGCTGGACACTACTTGGGACATTTCCCATTTCATAGCTTGGTTAGGTAGCCTAAGAAAGTGCCTCCCTGCATTTACACTGCACAGTTGTGAGAACAGGCTGTCAGACCAGCAGCACATCATTCATATCAATCATTATATCAATCCTCCACCCATCATTTTAACCTCTCAAGGGGCAAAGGCCCAGCTGCATAGCCCATGTGCCCTGCTTGCTGCTGTGGTGGTTACTGGGTGTAGACCTGTAACCACACAAGCCACCCTTCTCCTCACATGCACACAAGAGGCACACCAGACTTAAAGAGAAGGTGATGTCACCACAGAAGACATCTCACTCTCCAGTCATGGCCCTGTACCACTCTGAACTTGTAGCTGCTGCATTATGGGGCTACATTTCCTTTTGCAAACCTGTCTTTCGGGAGCAGAAGTCAGGCTTGTGAAGCTGGAGGCTCACCAGGACCACAGATTGTCCCTGTCTGGGCACTGCTGTCCTCATAAGGCCTGGGTCAGCCCAGGACCCCTCAGGCACCATTTGGTGGCAAGAGCACTAATGAGGGTGTGTGGCAGTGGGATGGGCTCTGCTCTGCTCCCTGGGCTGAGACACCCCTGGTGCCCGACCATGTTTCCCTTGGGGCCAGCTGGGTCCTGCCAGAGTATGGATGCTTTAAATTAGTGCTCCCATGGCAGATACCATTTTCCTCTTTAAAATCTTGTGTAGAGAAGGATCCAGCAAGACAGTGCGTATTACAGACATCTTAATGGACTGCCTTGGCCAAGGGCCCTGGGCTGCAAAGCAAACGTGATAAACAGCAAAGTCACAGTGAATATCTGCTGACTGCATCGAGGTACAGCAGCCTGGTCCCTCCCCAGAGTCCCCTGGAGGTGGCTCAGGACAGCATCTGGTGATTTGGTTGCCTCTCTGAGTGGGTCAGTCTCTCTCCAGTGGTTTAGGAAACTGTCTTCTTGATGTCACCAGGCTGAAATTGGTGTTTGAAATTTTAATTTTTTTTTAACTAGGAACGGGTTGTCAGATGATAGGTTTGCTGTCTTAGTGACTTTTTCTCAGTTGTTTTTTGTTCTTTTTGACAATTTTAACCAAAGTGCTGCTGAATCCCCTGACCTGAAATACAAGGGAGAGAATCCCTCTGCATGTGTGACAAAACATGACACTTACAGAAAGCTGTTTCTGCAGGAAGATACATGCATAAAATACACAAATAAAGTAAAAAATTCACAATCTGCCCAGATCTGCTGTTTGGCAAACAGCATTATTAATTATAAATTATTTGCTCATCCCTACCTTTCAAAATGACCTTTCAATAAAAAATGTCACTGCTTAACCAGGAGTGAAGAATTAATTAATTAATTAATAAAGCCAGAACAAAGGGAGCTACAAACTAAGTTAATTAAATCAGTATCAAAAAGTATCACAGCAGGAAAAATAAATCAGTGAACAAAACGACAGCTTTGAATTTCATCCATCACCCTCCTCACTTTAAAACTCAGCACTTTGCGTCCAGTGGAACAAAAGCAAAATAGGACTCAGGCTTAAGCACTTGCAACTCAATTTCAAATTCTTCACATAGCACAGGAACACAAGACAGATAATGCAAATAGAATATATACATAAAACTCTCTGCAACATCCTTTTGAATTCTATTGCTGTTATTTTCATCTGTTTTAACACTGTCTGTTATAAGCAAAAGTAGAGAGCTAAATTCTAAATTCAAATCCAAAATCTAAATTCAAAAGTAGAGAGCTAAATTCTAAATTCAAATTCACACTGCCTATGTCCAGAAGACAAAGTATGTGTGTGGTGCCTAATTACCTGAGATATGGGAAAATACAGGCTTTCTAAAAGTTACCATTGTCTCTTTTGTCTCATTGCTTTACTGTGTTCTTGTTCCATGCAGTTCTAAACTCAAATCCTCTAAAGAGCAGCCTTTCATGTTGCAGCTTCATCAGCAGAGCATTACTACAACCCAAAAAAAAAAAAACCCAGAAAAGCATCCTGTTGACACACTGGATGCAAAAGTATATCAATAATGTCACATAGAGACTTCATGTGCTTTTCTTTTGAAATGCATATAATTCTGTGAAGGTGACTTCTCTGTAAGAAAGTTCCTCTGTGGCCCGAAATATGGAACCTTTTAGAGATGGGGAGAGAGCCATTATATCACAGCTTTACCACTCAGCCCTATGCTTCTGCAGCAAAGGTAGAAAAACAGATCTACAGAGCAGGAGACACTCTTTTGTAGAAGGGCACTCTGAGAAATCAATAAGAATGCAGACTGGGTTTTAGGAGTCCAGAGTCTGGGGAAGGTCATTTTATCTCCCCCCGCTTTTTTTTTTTTTTCCTTCTTCTTTTTTTTTTCTTTTACATGAAATAACACATTTGGCTTTAAAGAAATCAAAGAGTTGCCTCTCTTTGTTGTATTTTAAAGTAGCCTTGATGCTCCAATGTTGAGATTCAGAATGACAGATGTCTCTAAATCAATACTGCACTTTAGTATTGAACTTCCATTTATAGTCTTTATCACCTATTCATTATTCTCTCTGTTTGTAAAAGTTAATTAAATCTCTCAATATGCCTCTGAAGTACCTCTGCTCAATTTTCTAACAAAGAGAATTAAAGAACAGATTGATGAAGTTTGATGCTACAGAAAAAAAAATTAAAAAAAATCACATGGGACTTGTCAGGAGCAAACATGGCTTCTGGGACACACAAACTCTGCTGAAAATAAGTCCTCAGAGTAGTAAACTGAGACCTTGTCATGTTTTCCTCATAGCCTTGCCCAGCAAGGAGCAGCCTGGTGATCTGAGGGTGCTGCACAGTCGCCACCTTCTACCCCATGGAGCCTCTGACAGCTGCAAGCTCCTGCTGTTTTCTCCCTGGGATACCAACTTGAATCTCTCTTGACCAAAAAAATCCACAGATGCTGCAGGAGATTAAGTGTGTTTTAGATTTTTGGCTGAAATTAGCTGTTGGGCTCAACCCCATCATTAGAGAAATACTGACAGACAGGCCAGCCAGATGATCACATACATCTCATGTCCTTATGCAGAGGTGAAATTCCAATTTTTGTGTATTTTTAAGCAGAACTGGACCACTGAATATCCACAGATTTGCTTATGCATAGCTCCCAGGTGAAACTGTTTCCCACCAAGGTCTGTGGGCTGCAGATGTGAAATGGTATCCAATAAGCCAAATCCTATGGTGATGTACATCACCAGCAAAATCAGAATTACACCCCTTACAACTGCATAAACCACTTCTAACTAAATGCATTAAAACCAGACTCAATAAACAGCTTGATGAAGAGAAAAGAAAGCTGCCACCTGCTAGAAGAGAATTTCCTCTAAACATCCAAAACCTACAGCTGGAAATACATCTGTTCACAACTTGTGCAAAACTGAAAATCTTCAACATCTCTGCAGAGTTGTACCTGGAACTTTTTTTTTTTTTTTCTTTTTATGGAAATCATATCTTTCATTTAAACTTCCCTTGGTGGATGTGGTATCCTGTGAAATCATCAATAGAGTATTTGTTTCTTGAATTTGAGTGTAACCTGCTCTTATACTTCATTTGCTTCAGTTATACTGAAGTGGGACTTGTAACTATTTTTTATTATTATTACTACTATTGCAGGCAATAAAAATTTCAGTACTAACCTTACTGACAGGCAATAATTACCTATGCTCTAGGAATAGGCACAAATTCAAAATGACAAGTGAATAAGAAGGCTGGCCTTAGAATTCAGAGGTTCCAGTAAACACTATTCATCAGCAGCTCTGGAAATTATAATGAACTGAAGGAAGAAACTGATTTCATACAGTTTTGTAATAAAGAAAATTTGTTTAAAACATGTATGAGACAGTTGGCCTTTTTTCTCCACTCAAAACAGGTATTTCAGATTTAGTTCCAGCACACAAGAAACCAATAACATAAAGATGACCAGGATATACAGTCCTCAGTCCTACTCTTAAATACAGTCTAAAGAGGGATGAATTTTTTTCCATCAAACTTCTCTCATATCTCCTGGCAGACTCTTTCTTCCCTTGCAGCTCCTGCCCTGCTGCAGTGCTGGCTAATTCACATGCAGCTGCAAAGAAGAGGCAGCACCAAGATTCATATTTCCTATCCATGGGGCATTCCAGTATCAAATGAGTGTCTGCCTTGTGTTTTGCTATGGAGATGTTGTTAAGCCAAGAGAAGCAATGAAGTTATTTTTTTCTTGTCCTGCTTGAGATGGAGATGATCCAAATGTCCAGGAACTGCTGGGTCTCTCACAGCAATGGGTTCTGCCACTTGCCTTTTAAGCTTGAAGCCCAGCATGGTTTTATCAAGCACTGCTGCTCTGAAAACACACCTGTTTGTGCATCACCTTACCCTGGAAGTGTGAAATCTGTCTGTGCTTAGGTATTCACCACAAATACTTTCTGCAGCATATCATCAAAGGCAAAAATACAGCTTTTATGATTGAAAAGCATGAGGAGTGAACACTGGCTCAGGGATGAAAACACAAAGATATTCCTTCTTATGCCAGCCTTCTACCAGAAAAAAAAATTGTTCCCTTTATCCAGTCTAAAATGCCATTTGTATTGAAAGGGGCATTTCCTCTCCTTCAGAATCTTTGAGCAACTACTAATTCACTTTCAAGGCCTGGCAGAGTTCAGAGGGGGTGAGGGTGGCACAGGATCATCCCAAGAGCTCCTGGCACATCAACTCAAGGCCAAGTGTCCCTGTGTGAGAGTGATTTAAAGCCCACCCAAGTCCCTTCTCTTTTGTTATATGAGCCCCTACTGTTTTGTTTAATGGCATGGTATGAAACCTTCTGCCTGGTCCAGTTCAGATGCTTAAGGGTGAGACCAATAATCTTTTATAAAATATTAAATGAGAATTCCTGGAAGGAGAGGAAATGTGGTATTTCTTCTCTGTGTAGAACGTATGTACTGGGATGCTGTCATTTGCCACCAGGGCAGTTTTAGTCATAGGCTGAAGTGATCCTAGTAAATGCTTTCTGTAGGCTTGTTTGAAACTTGTAATTTTGAATATTTTCAAAGATGTTTTTGCTTTGGGGTTTTGTTCTCTAAACTGGAACAGAAAGTGTAAATTTGGCAAGTTTTGCCAAAATTAAATTGAGAAAAATTGTTTTGGCTGCATCAAAGTACTCTTTGTTAAGGGTTTTATTTTTTTTAAAATCTCCTCTTTCTTAACTCTAATTATAATGTACAACTATAAAATATTGTTTGAAAATATATACAATCAAACCAAAGAATTCTGCTGAAATGCTTAATACTGATATTTTGTCAAGCAAAATTTCCCTCAACTGTCCTGTTCCTATGGATAGACACTCTATCAGAAACTCATATTTTCTTTATCAGTTGTAACAAATTCAGAAAACAGAATAATAAAGAAACCCACCAGGAAGTTTTAAAACAGAACCCCTATGTCTTCCAGGTTTAGGGTAAACACGCAGTTTTGGAGTGATGTTTTTGCAATTCTCCTACTTGGAGTTTAGCAGGTTATCTCTGATATGGGTAACATGAGGCAGTGGCTGGACAGTGAGAGGTTCATTTCTCAGAAGGGAGGATTTGGATGGATTTGGTCAAAGGACAGGAGGTAAATGTTAACATTCTCCCTAAGCTGTCCAGACCACAACTGCACTATGCTGACTCCTCACTCTAAACACTCCTTCCATTAGGCTGCTTGGATGTGGTAAACACAGAGCCAGTCCAAACTGACTTGTTCTAACAAAAATTTTTGATGAATATTTCAGTTACTGGATTGCAAAAATTTGGGTTTCCAAAACAAATAACTACTGTATTTAAGGCATCACTGAGGAAGCTGGGATAAAGTCTTATCATCCAACACTGAAGGCACACTTCATTTAGGAGATACAAAGCCCTGAGACAGATTCTATTTGTAAACCACACAGGATGAGGTTTACCAGGTTACTCATAACCCAGCCCTCCATGCTACCTGTACACAAAACAGACAGGAATTTAGAATTTAAATAGGTCAGTACAATTATGGCATTTAATGTTAACATTCAGACAAAACAAACCTCTGCTTTGCCCAGGACCTGACAGGATGTAGACATACTTAATATAGCTCTGCTGATATGTTTGCCTCATAAAAATGAAAAAGCATCTGTGAGACGGCTGTCTGTCACTGAAGAAGCCTCCAGTCCCACCAGCAAGCAGGGTGTGAAGTCAAGGCAACGTCATTTCCTAAATTAGAGCAGAAGAAAAAGCCTGCTCTTTTGCTGTTATCAACATGCTCATTAAAGCTTTGCAGTCAGCAAGCCTTGGTCACACAGACAACAACAACAACAAAAAAAGGCTGATTTATTTTTTTATCCTTTGAGAAGAGAAACACAGTCCTCAAACAATTGTGAATTGGTTTTCAGCCTGGACTCCAGTACCGTGTAGGTATTGTTGTGGAAGATATGACTAAGTTCAGAGAGTTTCTGGGTGAAATCATGGCCCTAAAACAGTCAATGGTAAAACTGCTGTTGACATTAATAGGATCTCACCATCTACATCTCAGTTCCTATGTACAGCTCTAAAATATATATGTAGCTGCTTGAGCTCTAAAAGAATACCTAACAGACAAGAAAATCTTGTTTTTTTCCCCTACGTTACTGAGAAACTGCCAAAAGCTAAACATAAATGGTACTGAGCAATGGCTACAGGGAGACAGGAGGAGAGCAGATAAATATTTAAAGGATATAAACATAGGGGAAAAAGACTTATTTATCAAAATAAAAGGAAATAAATTAATATAAATAGGAGGAGATAAGTGAAACAGAAAAAGAGGAAATGTAGGCTATGCTGGGCAAACTGTAACTGCATGAACCCCTACAGAGCAGAGCAATGGCTTGGGATTGGAACCTCCTTACCGACACATTTTAAAACAAAACTGAACATGAAAAGCTAAATAACTATTTAGTAAGAAACCAGCCTGCCATGACTGCAGGGGAATAAGACTGCACTTTTCACTATGTGCTAATTTGCTGCAGTGATTCCACCTCAGTAAAGGACACCTTAAAAAAAAAATAAATCTAGATTTCATTATTATGCACAATGTTTGGAAGGCAGCATTTAATGCCCATAGCAGGATTAATGCCCATAGCATTATATCAGAACATTCCATCAAAGTGAAAAAAATATCAGAGACCAAAAATTCATATTGGAAGTGAACTTGAAAACCCTCTGAATAACCACAAGCAGTTTAGTTTCCACACAGTGCTTTTAATTCTGCAGTCTCAGAGAGCCTTATCAAGAATCTTTGATCTATAAGGCTGTTACCCTGTGGGTGACAGCTGTGGGTAAGGTAGAGGGGTAATGCAGCCCCTCTGGGGCCACCCAGCCCTGTGACAATCCTTCCAGTGACTGCTAGCAGACCATACTCCTCATACACACAGTTCAAACTTTCAGGCTTCCTCAAAACTTTGCTTTGGAAGTTGCTTGCTTTGTGCTGGGAACACCATGGGAAAACAAAAATACAAAACAATACTTCTAAATGTACACTTGCAAATATCTCTTTCTTATGATGTCATACAAGGATCAAGATACTACCTAGCTGTATGACATTGACATTTTACATTGCAGAGCTTATTATATCCATAATGAAACCAAATCTGAAGAGATAAGCACTGACAAAACCTATATAGAAGATAAATATTTAAAAGATATCAAAATGTAGGACAAAGACTTATTTATCAAAATAAAAGGAAAGAAAGGAAATATATATATAAATAGAAGGAGATATGTGAAACAGAAAAAGAGGAAATGTAGTTTCTCTATCAGCAGAAAAGTCAATTCTGAGTTTACAGTGTTGATGAAGACAATTCCCACTCAATGGCAACTATGTCATAGCCCATACAAAGGTCTAAAAGATGACCAGGGATGCACTATAATTGTCTGAACAGTCAGGCTTTGCCTGAATTTGCAAAAATAATCTACTGCTGCTGAGTAAATGTCAGTTAAATTAATGTGCCATGGAAACCTTTCGAGTGTGTCAATTACTATCGCACACAGATAGAAAATGCTGTAGAGAAAATAGAAAGGAGAGGCTGTCATTGGTGCTGATTGCTGGTCCCTCTTCAGTCATCAAAATCTTCATCTTGGGGCAAACGCCACAGCCATGCGGAAGCTGAAACTGACATTTGTAACCTACATGAAGAATTTGAAAACAGAGAACAATTTTGCTTCTGTAGAAACAAATCCCAGATGGTAGTCTCCCACATTGTGCCATGTAACTTTTATGGAGAGCCAGCTAAGTGCTAGCTCACCTCCAGGAGCAGCTGTGAACAGAACACCTGGCCAGCTGTTTGGTGAAGGTTTACAAGCGATCCAACTGCAGTGCTGTGAGGAAAACCATCACCAGGGCAACTGACCCCTCCTCTGCTGTCCCTCTCTTAAAATGGCATCAAGTGACAGCACTGACCTCACTGTTAATCTGTCCTCATGCTTGAAAGGAAATAAGGTTTTTCTGCTCTGTTATGGGAAACAATAAAAGCAGTTGGATGCAACTCCCAGATGATGCTTATGAATTTCCAACCAACTACAAATGCACTGCAGTTGCAGGCAGCTGAACTTGGTTAAATAGCAATTATCCTGTCTGTTACAAATGGTGCAACTTATTCAATGAACAGAACAAACAAATGCTTGTCATATAGATAATGGATTTGTACCACAGCCAAAGACCTGCAGAGTCCATCAGGGAGGTTAAAAATCCCAGCACTGTATTGTATTTTCAGTTTAGCTTTCCACTACAGCTATAAATTTATTCATAGTTCTGGTTATTTCAAATAATCAATGCATTATACACAAGACACATTTCCTAACAATTTCTTTATTTGGAATCTTTAGCTAATAAATTCCATAATGCCATAGACTGCACTTCAGTGAGGAGGGGTGGTAATGACATCTTCATTAACATCCAACTACTGCTCCTCCAAAGGGCAGTGAGCCCTGTGAAGAACAGGCTGGCATAATTGGGTTAGCATTACAGATATGGAGATTGAGCAGAGGAGCAGCAGTAAGAGTAGCTGGGTTGTGTTCATGAAGCAGGCTGGCAGCAGAAATGTGAGCACAGCCGAGGTCTTGTAATTCCTAAACTGAGTTTCCAGCTCCCATGCTAGACACAGCCTGTCATGAAAGAACAGACTACATAACATAATTCAGAGAAGATGAAGACTAAGAGCATCTGAGCCGGTATTTGACAAAACAGCAATTTTTCTCTTCCTGTAATTCACAGCCTTGTGGTACCAACAGCAAGCTCTTGGACAGGCAAGATTAAAAGACTTCCAGAGGTTCATTCACGTGCTGCACAGCTGACAGGATGGGTTGCCAGCAATAGCTTCTCTCTTTTGGCAGTGGGTTTCTTAAAATTAGGAGTATTGCAAGCAAGCACAAAGCTCATTTAAGACAGTGCAAGACAAACAAGATTAAAAAAAAAGCAAAACAAAACAAAAAAACAAACAAACAAAAAAAAACCCAAAACAAACAAACAAAAAAAAAATCAACCCACAAGCTTCAAGACTAAGAAAAAAAAAACCCAGAAAAGTAGACTTTCTCATGAAGATGCCCATTTGGCTTATAGGACACGAGCCAGAGAGGCAGAAGAAAAATGGCAGCAGGAATGTGTCATGGGTTGCAGAGCAAGATATAACCAAATGTATTCTATTACCATCCCTTAGAACTGGGATGGGAGATCTTCTGTTGATAAGGCAGCTGATAAGAAACCATCCAAAAGCAGCTTCCCTTATCTCTTCCAGGACCAGGGATAAATCTTCTGTTAATGGCCCATCAGGCCTTATCACCAACCCATTGTGAGATGCTCTGCCCAGAGGGGGGAACAAAGCACTCCAGCCTGGATATAAGCTGAGACTCTGAACACCACAGCAGCGCTTGCCTACTGGACTCCCAGAGGATAAGAGCTACTGCTGGATCGTCAGACCCAGTTTGCTATAGGATCACCGCTTCAACTGGAACACTCTGCTTGGACTGCTATCACCATAGGGCGTCAGGTTGTATTCTGACTTTGTCAGTGGTTTTCTTATTGCATGTATTTTGTTTCCTTTTTGTTTTATTTTCCCTTTTTCTAATAAATTATATATCTGACTTGGGGGGGTCCCGCTGGTCTTGCTTCTCAAACCAGAACAGAATGGTAAAACAGTGACCAGTGGTTTTTTGTCCCTGGTAAAGCCCAGCTGGCCTGTCCAGTCCACTGATAATATGCTTAATTCTTAAACTAAACACATGGGAGGAGTGTGGAGGTTGACAGCTGCAGGCAACCACCCTCCAGAAATCCTCACAGCATCATGGACTCACAGAATATGCTGAGCTGGAAGGGACCCATTAGGATCATCGAGACCAACTCCTGGCCTTACACAGGACACCCCAAGAATCACACCATTTTACAAATTCATCTACCCAAGGGCTTCTTCTAGGAACTTCCTCTGAATGGGACTCTCCAAAGGAATAAACATCTTGACAATCTGACCACTCTGCTGTCTTTGCAGCAAGATGTTTCTACCAGTTTAATTACACTCCCTGAATTTTCAATAAGCTTTGTGGTAGAGCAGGAGTACCTCTGCTCTGTCATAACAGAGCTCTCACAGAGGACCTGAAAGGGAGGACATGGAGCCAGAGCAGATAATGTCACCCCTGACTTACCTAGTATATAACTAAATCTTCTAAAATGAGGATCTAGGGAAAATGAACACTAAGGAAGGAAAGGAACATAAAAGATTCGCAGCCTACAGAAGATGGAAGCTGAACATAGCAAACTTCAAGATGCAGAAGAAAACCGCAAAGAGGAAACTGTTCTCGAGAGAGAGACATGAATTAACAGCTTCAGCTGTGGCAAAGCAGACACTGGACAGATGCTAGGAAGCATTTTGTAACAATACAGTGCTAGAGACAGTCTAAGAATGAGTTAGACAAACATCTTTGAGGAATGACACAAAAGCATCACCCTAGGTTAGGGGTGAGCCACGGGACTTCTTCAGGTGCCTTCCAGATGATGCCTCAGTCGCCGTGCGAGGCACAGGGTACCTCCCAGAGCACCACACCAGTGGGGTCACCTGACACAGATCCAGGCAAGGACACAAGACCTGCTTCCCAAGCAGAACCACTGAGCCTGTGTGATTGTCCTGAAGTTCATCTAGTCCTCATTCCTAGGTTCTTGGCTCAGGCAGAACACTGTACATGGCCAGCAGTGGCAGTCTTATTCTTTTAGCTGAAGCTTCATGTCAGTCTTCATAGATTTGTTCCAATTAAACTAAGCTGTGTGTTTCTCTCCTCTCTCTGCTTTCTAGCTAGTGTTGATGAGGGGTGTGAGGGCTCACGAAGGCCATTGCACCTCCTAGTCCTTTCCTGATGAAAGGATTTTTTCTACAGATAAAATGGAATTGCATCACATTTTCAAACAGGATAAACATTTCACTTGTGGCTTCAGAGCAACTGTCTGTGTAGTCTCTCCATTCCTGAATCCACAGCAAAAGCAATTAACAGCAATCTGCTACTCGACAATAAAATATATCAAATGTGGTCTTTTCTTTAAAACAATAACCAATTTGGGAGTAATTGCAAGTATCTGTCATTAGATATGCAATGCAATGAATATGATAAAAAGAATAATCCAGTGGAAATCAAGCTATAGTTAAATTCTTGATCAAGTCTATGATGGAGAGTTTGAAGAATGAGTTTGAGTCTGAAAACCTTTTAATAGTGGAACCCAAAGGAGCTGCAGTTTTAAGTGTCTCCATTGCTGCTTAGTCACCATGGCAAGTGCACAGATCAATTGAAACTTTAAAGAGGTAGATGGCAAATTGACTGAAAATTATAAGATTATTTGAAAAATTGCTTTCTACCATCAGAAAAGCAATGAGTATGATGAATTACTCATACCTAAAAACCCCCAGAAAACCAGCTACCATTCCTTTACTAGCTGGAATAACCAGGGGGCAAATGCAAACATAACCGGCATGAGCTGCTGGGGGGTTTTATATTTCAAAAAGTCATTATTTCAGTATGTCACTGACAGAACAGTGACTCAACAAACATTTAGAAAAGGCTTATATAATTTTATCACAGGTAAAGAATACATATTTTCTGCCAAAGAAATCAGCAGGTTTCTTAGTGCTTTCTTCCTCTGACTTCAGAGTTGAATCACCTTTGTGCTCTCTAGAGAATCATCACATGAAAACCTGAATAATGCAACCCTCAGATGCTGCTAAGGCCCATAGAACAGCTCAAGGATTAGAAGTCAAGGGTGTGGGCACCTTAACCTAGCAAAAAGATGGAAAAATTTAAGACAGCTCTGTGCTATACCTTGTGAAAAACACAAGCACGGGTGCACTCAATGTCTTCACAGCAAAGCCTGAAACTTTGGCTTAAACCTGTGGGTGCACTAATAAGCAGTGTGGTTCCAATCCATGGAAAATAACTGCGTGTGCTGGGACCTGAGGTTGGCCCACCCTTTATGCTGCACTTTGGAGCCATGACCTGAATGGCTACGAGAGGCTGGAGGGCACTGGGTGGGCTCCTGAGTGAGTTTCATCAGGAGGGAACTCTGTGTGCTCTGAAACCGCTGTGCTCGGCAAACCAAGGCACAGCAAAGGGAGATTTTTGGAAGAATTCCTTCAAAAGCTCAGTCAAACCCAAACACCAATGCTGTTGGATGCTAGGACACCCACCACAGTTTCTGCTGCTGAACTGCTCATGAAGAAAGCTGGAGTTTGCTTCTGAGTCGTATCCTGTGTGCTCTTTGGGGAGAATAAAACAAAGCTGTTTCAGGCAGCAGCATACTAAGTAGCTGAAGCTGCTTTCCAAGTGAACATACAGCTGTGCATGGAGCTATAATTTGATATTACTGTAACAGCAGAGTTACACTGGAAGAAAAGTGTGGACAGGAAAGGACTGGGCAATATTGCTGCATTTACCTGCAGCAGAAATCACAAGCACAGAAGTGTGTGCTCCTATCTGAATCAGTCTGTTTGATTGACAGGGAGAAAGTGAGGTTGATTTTAATTTTTTACCAATATTTAGGCAAAGTCTTAATAATTCTGCCCTGTTTTGGACAACAGGAAGAACCTGCTGTTCAGCAACGGGATCAGCAGTTTTAACAGTGTCACAGAACCAATCAGGTTGGAAAAGATCTCTGGGATCATGGAGTCCAACCTATGACTGAACATCACCTTGTCAATTAAATCATGGCATTCAGTGCCACATCCAGTGTTTTCCTGTGAAGAAATTCTTCCTAATGTCCAACCTAAACCTCCTAAGTGCAGATTAAGACTATGTCCTCTCATCCTATCACTAGCTGCCAGGAAGAAGAGGCCAACCCCTCACTACCTTTAAAGTGGTTGTAGAGAGCGATAAATTCACCCCTGAACCTTCTTTTCCCCAGGCTACACATTCCCAGCTCTCTCAGCAGCTTCTCCTAGGACTTGTGCTTCAGACCCTTCACCAGCTTTTTACCCCTCTCTGGACCCTATACAGAACTCAAGAGCCAACATTTTCACAAAGAAAAAGCTCGATTTTCTTTGGCAGTCAGAAAACCCCCAAAAGGAACAACAGGTTTTTGTGTAAAAACAAATAAGCCAAAATGTTCCCCTGCTACAAAATAGAGAGCATTTTTACCATCCAATGTTCATTTCTTTAACGTCTTAGCAGTGGGAATTTTTTTGCCTCCTAACAGGATCAATGCACTTGGCATTGTGAAGACACTATAATTTAATCAGGACTTTATACAATGCAAACTCCCACGTGGTTTGAATAAAACAGATAATAAAATCTCTAAGTGATGTGTGTTCAGTTTATATTTATAGGCAAAAGTTTTCCCTTCTCATCCAAATTTGAATCCAAACACTACACAGTCACTAAAGAGTATTAAGTATCCAACCCAGAAGCTACAAGCTCCATGAACACTTTAACAAATGCTATGAAAAAAACTTCCAGCAATGCTTTTTGTGGTTTTTGACCTGCCCAGTCCGCTGTATATTCAGGCTAGGACTCGCTATAATATTTACTGACACACAATGAGTTGCCTAAACACAGTTAATTTTCCTTATAATACACAAATACACGTTATTCTCCACAGCCCATTAGAATCAGCCTAAGCGAGTCCTCTCTTACATACTGTACGCTTTCTTCCTTCAGAAAGCAAGCCCTAGCCAAGCTGACTTTTTAGGGGAGGAAAGAAGAGGTGGTCTGCAAGTAAATTTGCAAAGGCACTGTAAAAACGCAGCCCAAAAGTGACCCCTAAGCACTGGTTGTTGAAGAACTTGGTCTTATTTTCAAAACTCCCAGAGAGGAAAGAAAGCTCTGCTTCCTCCCATGACAGCTACTAAATCTGATTTGCTACTAAACTGTGAGGAAGGTTGGCATGTTCCACAGCACTTCTTGACTCCTAGCCCACACAAAACGTTGCATGTGATTGGGCCAGGTCCGGATGGTGACCCAAGAGCATTGCTGTCTGGTTCAGCTCATACTCGCTAGGCTGATCTTTACATTTTAGAGCCACTGGGAAATATACAGAGAAATCAAATATTTTTGTGTTTGTGCGCACAGAAGTTGCTATTTCTTTCCAAGACTGAAAAATTAGCGTATGGCTATTTGTGGAGAGAGGCAAATCTATGTCTCAGCTGGATCTTTAAAGGCACTTCCAGATCCAGCAATGTTTGTGCTTTACTGAGCTCAGAGCCCTGACATTTGAGGGTTACAATTCTCAGATTAAAGCAGCCATGTATAAACAACAGTTCCAAGGACGTAGAGGACACAACCTTTCCTCCAAACTTCAGGGCAAGGGTACCCCTGCTGTGGGGTCTGGACTGTCCTGTGAACAGAACTTCCCTGGTGAATTTTTCAGAAGCAGATATTAAGAGGCCCAAGAAGATTAAAAAATATAGCAGAATACTTTAAGAAAAATAATAAATCAAAATTTAAATGGTGAAGCAGGATGAGTACCAGGGCCTCTCACCAAACACAAGGACTGCACAAAACAGAAAAAGACACCTTGGAAACCTCGGCACAACAGAACTAGTTTTACCTGAGGTGAAGACTCTTTCTGAGTACTGCTTTATAGGGTAAAATTTGCTACATTTTCTCGTTTTGTTAGCATTTTATTCCTTTCAAACCAGAGGGAAGCCACTAGATTCTGTATCTGATATCTAATCATGACATTTGTTACAGGGAAACTGAGTCACAAACAGAGGAAAGCTGAAGAAGCCACTTCGGTTCGTGTTTAACCAGGGAAACCACCACTACAATTTCATCAGTGGTTTAGACAGAAATCCCACTTCACCTGGTAACACCTAAGTCAGTTGTTCAATTTCTGCTATAATTGATATTATTGATACATATCCTACATCCCCGAGAACAGCCAAGCTCTCTGCGAGTCACTAAAGCTGCTCTCACAGCTTACTACACCTAGAACCACCACACATCAGCAAAGCCCTAAGCCTGCTGGCTTAAACTCAGGGGATCATAGCTGCAAAGCACTTCAGAGGTTTTGACAAAAGAGATTATCATTTCTAAACCCCATATGCACAAAAAGGTAGATTGCATTCTCAGGGTCAAATGCTTCCAGTGCCAAGACTTGCATAGCCCATTGCCAACCAGATGGGCAGATGCAAACTGCATCCTCCAATCCATCACATAATCCTCGCTACATCTTCACTGCAATATTTATAAAGTTCATGAGCATTATGTCAGTGAGTTATGGCTTCATGCCACTTTCTCTTAGATTGCACGTCTGCTGGAGGAATGGGTCTTTGGTTTTCAAGTTCCCTTACATTCCAGCACAGCAACCTGCTGGGGATTTATGGGCATTTCATGGGTGTTTAATGAGGCTTGCACCGTAACCAATCTAAACAACTCTTGATCATGGAATTCTGAAGCACATTCAGTAAAGCTGATGGAGCCTGAGACGCCTCGAGAGAAATACTGAATTAATCAGAACAATCAGCTTACCCTGTCCCTCTGTTTCAGCTTTGCTGGTCAACACCAGACACACATATACAGCATAAACACTCCCTGGTTTATTTCTGGTTCCCTCAGATTTATAATGTATTCAGGATGGGCAATTGAGGCTCACTAAAACATGTCTGTAAGCATTTAAACATATAGATCAACTTCATTATCTGTCAACTTTTTATCCAAAACTCTGATTTTAAAGAAAAAGTAGAGTATAAGAAAGACTTGAGAGCAACATTATAATATGGTATTTTAAGAGTACAAATTAATGACTTTCTGAAGGGCAAAAGTCTCACTCCTGGAAGGTATTTAAATATCTAAATATCTTTGAGCACCTAGATACCCCCAAAAGGGTTTATATTTGCAAAGCAAGCTATTAAGGGAATGTAATGTAATAAACAGTATTTGAAAGAGAGACAAGTTAGAGTTACTCATACATGGAGCCTTAAATCTGATGTATTCCATATCTGGCACCTAACACACATAACATCCTTAAACATTTTGAACAAGGCTTTCCTAAAGTTAGTAATTAGAATGAAACACTTATCTAGTTTCTTCAGAAAGCTTTTTGCTTTAAAATCAGATTCCCACAAGCTCCTGAAAAAGGAAATGAGGCAGAAAGGAAAGAAACTTATGTGTGATGCTCTCATTTACAACAAAAAGTAACTGGCTTTTTCCCTTTCAAGGATCCATGCTGTTACAGGTGCTTATTCAGATATACCCTATGTTTAAAATAAACCTTAATGAGTTTAAGATTAATTTAATTTTCACAAATATTTGTGTGTACAGCAGGTGCCTCTGCAGACAATCTAAACTGCAATATTCTGGAGCCTAATTTTCCCTTCACAGCAGGAGTGGTCCTGCTGATTAGCAGATCTTTTTCAAGCTCAAATCTACATATGTGATTGATCTACAAAGTCTCTTTTGTATAAAAAAACATTTTTGAACTGTAAACTCTTGAAGAATTCTGCTGCAGCTTACTGTGCCCTTCTTATACCAACCTTTGCTGTTGGTGAAGTTGGGATCATGCTAACAAGGGGCAACTACCCTGGAAAGGGGCAGGAGGCAACAGGCTCACTGGAGAAAGCACCATTTTGTACTTCTGCTTCTTCCTAAACATTACCAGCCAGCCACAGCCACAGTCAGGCGCCCAGGGTAGGAAATCCTTCAACAGGGACTACTGTGGCTGTTGGTCTCTTACATATTCAGATTTTATTTCTGCAGACTAATCCAGGAAAAAAATCAGCTTTGCTATCCCATCTTCTTTTATTTTCTTTCTGACTTCTCGATTTACATGCTTTGCAAATTTGTTTCACTATAGAAAATAACTGCTATAACACTTAGGGCTGTCTGGCCATTGTCAATGGAATTAACGTGGAAAGCTCTGAATTTCCTGCTTCATGTAGTATTTGTTCAGAGTGCAGGTCGGAAAGCAAAATCATTCAGAAATTTGTCTTGTAGTGTGCCTTTTGTCAGCAAATGTGGAACCCAGTGCTAATGCACCTGTAGCTTTGCTCCCATTGCTAGACAGGATAATAAAGACTTCAAATTGCAGTGACTTCCAGCCTTTTTGAGTGTAGGTAGTCAGCAATAATACAGCACTCTCAGTTAAAAGATGAAATTCAGGTGTCAGAAATATTTTCTCTGTGCCAAAAGTTACATGGAAGCTTCCTGACAGCAATCGTCACTGTTGCTCGTCTCACTCACCCTGTTGCCAGTGGGGTTGTCTTTATTTTTGCACTTTGAGTTAAAGTGATGTCAATTTTAACTTATTTGTAGAAACTGGTGCAGACAAATTAGTTCCTACCCTGTGCTGGTTAGCTTGAAATTAATGGGAAATCCAGAGGTAGCAGTCAGAGGGGTAAGCAGTCTGAATGGGAGAGAAATCCAATCCACCAAAATCAGAAGGTAGCCTCAATTTTGGATCTTGTGACCCACACTTGAGAAAACAATAAATAGCCTTTCTCTGCTATAAAGAACCAGGGAACTGCAAAGAGGTTCATGTTCTTGACAGAAGAGAAACTTGATGGAACACTGTGGGTACTTTAAAATCTCAACCTAAATTTTGACATTTTCTGAAATACAATAAAGGTCTTTTCTTTTACAGTGGAATCTAATGTTACATATTTCACCATCAAATATTAAGTAACAATAAAGTGTTTGGGGATGCAAAAAAACCCGTCCTCCTTGCCAAAGCTCTTCCTGCTAAACACTCTTTAGAGTTAGACAGAAAAAGAGGAAATACCCTGTTTTCTCTTTTGGTAAAAAATACTCTGTATTGTCAAAAGAAACAGGAATAAGTTTCTGATACATCCTGATGTCTGAGGGGTTACACAGACCTTGCTCAGACACCATCAGAAGATGACATTCCCCAGTGGGGAAGACTGACAGTTGAGTTCAGCTTGGTTTGGGCACTTCACAGTCCTGTTCTTGGTTGAGAAGTCAGAGGATCACTCTGTCATACACGTGATGCACACAGGCCTGACCTATTACTCTGCATGTCTTATGTCCAGTACTGTTTGTTTATTTACCCTGGGCTGTCCTGCCAGAACAAACATTCTCCTCTAGATTCCAAACAAAAAGATAAGCACACCAGCATTGCTTCAAACTCATGTTTCCCTGAAAAGGCTTTCTTAGGGAAAAGGACTGTCTAAAGGACAAGATCTGTCTAAAGAACTGTCTTCCTTTCACCAGGAAATGCCTGGTGTGCCTGTTCCCCATTTTAACCAGTACTCAGAAGAGGTGCTGGCTCTGTCTGACACCACCTGCAGTAGCTCTAGTTTGCAATTACTGGCAGCTTTATTCATAGTTTGGTTCCCCAAAACAAGGCATGCTAAAGAAATCTGGATTTTTAAGTCATCAGAACTATCTGGTCTGAACTTCATCTATGATGAACTTAATGATTATTCTTTGCATTAGGACAGAAATTTAGACACTACACTGCATTGCACAAACCCACACTGTCCAAGACAATGCAAAATATCTGCTCCAGACAAAACGAATGGTCTCCTCTTTATCTGCAAGAAGTGTCAGGCTTTTGTAGGAAAGATCAGAACAGTGCTAGGTCAGGGAAACAAGAAGATGACTCCATCCTCCTTACTCTGTTCAGGACCAACCAGTAAGGACTTCAGCTGACACTGAACTTACTCTCTTTGCTTTTCAGTCCTGGGCCTCACTACCAATTTCTTTTTTCCTGGTAGCAGGTAGTGGCCACAGAAGAGACTGACCAGCCTTAACCATCAGTCATTTGTCCCTAGCCTCCTACAGCCCATGAGCTAGGAAACACCATGAGCTAAATGGTCTCAGGATGACTCCTCACACTTGGAAACACATTCCCATGGTTTTTCAGGCACATAGAGAGAAGCACCAGCTGGAAAGGCCATTCTGCCCAATAGGAGCCAGGTTTTACTTTGGCAATATCCTTATTTACTTCAGCAGCAGAAAGATAGTGACACTTCAATACAAATTAATATGTATCAAACAGAAGCTCTAAAAATAACACCAAGAAAATAAAGCAAGCATGCAGCTGGGAAGCTACAAACCTTTGTATTCCTCCTCTCACACCATAGAGGTAACATATTTTTGTTTAAGTTATTTTTAGAATATTCACTTACAGTGAGGCAGAGTTTTGGAGGATGGCAGAGACATATTTATGCATTCATATACTGCAAGGCAGCAACAATGTAAAAAATAGCAAGAAAATAAATTACTACATAGCACAGAAATAGAGAGTGCAGCCACTGTCCCAGTCCTTACCTTTTAGAGTTGCCTTCTTAAGTACCTTCATGGCATAAAGCTGGCCTGCATCAGATCCTTTTATCTTCCTGACTAGAAATACCTGTAAAAAGGAAATGTTTTGTATAGATGAGTACTGAATTTCTACTTACAAGACTTCCCGCATTCAACAGGAGAACAGATACTATGGTTCAGGAAATCTAATGAAAATTACTAGCTGAAAGTATTTTGTATCTATTTCACCTGCAATTGGTTGATCTAGTGTTGAAAATTTCAGTTTTAAGCCTTTACCACCTCACAAATTAAATATACCACTTTACCACCTCACAATTAATAATATTTTCAATATTAATATTAATAATTAATTATTATTTTCAATATTATTAATTGACCTCATATATTCAGTTAAAGATGGGTGAAAAGCTAGAATCAGTGCGCATATATCTCTTCATACTCTGACCAGCTTTACATGAAAAAAAAAATTATGTCTCATTTGTGTCTCGGAATGTGCAGTGTCTTAAAATTATTGCCATCAATTAAATTAAAGAAAAAAATCAATTTGGTGCCATTCATGCCATAAGTCACAAATAGCAACTTGCCTAAGATGTAGCTGAAGCAGAAAGTTCAAACAGCTGAAAATCTGTTGTTATTATAAAAAAAGACAGTTTCTCATGTTATAGTCTCCTATGCTTCATCTTCTCAGAGTGTAAAATTTTAATTGAGATAAAATAAAATTTGTAGCTAAACTTGTACTCTTTTTATTGTACTACATGCAAATATTTCTTATCTGCCCCTCAGTGCATCTGAACGCTGGAGGGGTAGTGAACAATAGGATCAGTGGTTCAGTTTTGTCTTTATAAGACTTTCAGTGTTTTAATAATTGGAAATAAAATAAACAACTCTTTTAGCCGGTTTGCAGGACACACTCCGTCTGCTGAGGTCAGAAGTGTTACCCCAGAACTTCTCAGAATTTCAGAAGTCAGGCAACAGTGTCTCTTTTTTTTTTTTTTATTTCAGCACTTGTGTTACTGGACAGAAGCTGAAGTAAAGTCAAATGTAGAAATAAAAATATAGTTCCGCATACATACAGTCCCTTATGCTCATTAATATACAAATTAACAAAGGCTAGGTGAAATTATTTAACTAAAAAATGTCTATTTGGATTTAAAATTCCAATTATTTTATTAATTGCCTATCCAGGAACCATGACGCTTTCTTAACTGTCTCCACCAAAAATATAAAAAGCCAAAAAAAAAGGGAAGAAGTATCTTTCTAGCACAAGTTGTGCAAGTTGAAAGGCTCTTCCTCCTAAAAAACCCCAACCTGTAAACAGATTAGATTTTCTCAAACCCATTCAAGGAAAGGTTTGTGGGAAGGGAGAACAACTATTATCAACCAGGCACAGAACCTGGAGGGGAAAAAAAAAAAAAAGGTAAATTCTCAATTCTCTCTGAACAACTTCATCAGGATTCTTACATCTCACAGGACTTTTACATCTGACAGCATCATAGCTGCAACACTTCTACAATACAATCTGGTAGGGGTTTGGTGAGTCTCTCCTTGTCAAGGTGTTTCCTGTGCATAGGAGACACGTACAGCTCGTCAGCCCAGCTGCCCTGACCAGCCTAGACAGGGCGCATGCTGCTCGCTCCCAGCTCCTGCTTCCTACTCTGAAAGCACAAACACCTCCAGTGCTCACAACTGTAGGAAAAAATGATGAAATCTGGATGCAACAGATACATGTAAGATTTTCTGAAGTGTTTTTTGTTGTTATTAATGATAAATTAAGCTCAGTTGCTCCAGCATTAACAGGAAGTCAATTCATTTAGAAGTTTACAGAGGAAAGTTGGAATGTTTTTCTGTCCAGGTCAAGTAAAAGATTTAATTTTTAAATTTATTTAATAATTTTTAATTAATTTTTTAAAAATTTAATTTAATAAGGAAAAGGAGGAGAAAGTCAAAAGCAGGCTTTTCCAGACACTACATTTTCAGCTATATTATTATTTTTTAAAAACATTTATGGGCTCTTTACCCCAAAAAACCAAACCCTTAAGATAATGGTTTTCTGCAGCACTGCACATAAAACAGGGCAGCATACTGCATCTGCAGAAATATTAGGCTGCAGTTCTAGAAATATCTTGTCTGCCCTATAGTCTTGCAAAGTTTGTAATATCCACTTTGCTGTAATAAGCAAAATTACCAATTTACATTACCAGTCACTAGCTGTTCACTGTAGCATGGGATAGGACACTTGTCTGCATTCCTCCAAAAGAGATGAGTCAAGAATGCTGTGTTCTATTTCAGAGGACATCAAAATAACCACCAAACCAGAAAGGAACAGAACAAATGAAAATGCATTGTATTGCAAAATGATGTCGCCTTTCTGATTATTCTTAAATATAATGCTACACATCGTTCTTGAAACCACCAAGTAACCCTGAAGTACTAAATTGACAGATTATATTAGCTGGACTACACTAGTTTGGCAGAATAGCATGTGCATGTGGCTGAGCATGACTTTCAATTTTCTAGTTTGATATGTTTGTAAGGTTAACTTGAACTAGCAAAACTCCCTTAGCTGGAGCAATTGGTGCATCACCCAAAACCTGATATAAAAAGCTAAGCAAGTGCTCTGCATCTCAAGAGTGTTGGGGGCACTCCCCCTGACACCAAAGTCATCTTCTCTCATTATTTACGCCTTGGGTGAACAACTTGAAAATTTTAATGGTTTGCATCCCCAGAGACACGGATTTGAACCATTAGGTCAAATACCAATGTGATAAAAATATTGGTGGTTGGGGACTGCGTAAGAAACACAGAGCAGACCTCTCTTCCCCATGTCTTTGCTGCTCCAAGTAGTTTATTGATGTTTCTCAGATAAGATATGGAAAGTGATTTGTAATTACATGGAGCTCCAGGCAGGTACATTGTCTACATTCACACTCTGATGCCCAAGAAATCAGACTTCCTTTTGGGAAGTGGTTGCATAGACCAGGCATTTTGGTTATGAAATGCCTAAGGCTAGAAGGCCAACTCAAACAATACTGAAAATGCATCAATACAATCTAAGATAACCAGCAAATAATTTCTAAAATCTTTAGTGCTTATATATGAAAACTGACTGTTCTACCTCTGTTACTTTTATCAAAGATGTTTCTTTCTGTTGTTCTTCACCTTCTTACATTGAGTCCCATGGTAAACCTAATTTTGATCTGTTTGTTTTTTCACATTCATTTAATATTTAAAACTTAGATATACTGTGCTCTGAAGAAATTCTTGAGTTCAAGACTTGGTACTGAAATTAACTTTCTTGATATCTCTCATCTCAGGGAACTTCTAATAGATTTAATTATCAATATAATTCTAGAATAACCAGGAAGTTAATAAACAGTCTTAATATAGCTTCCTTTAGGAATAAAACTAAAGGTTCTGATTAGAAAATATGTCTTTAAAACTCTGCAGAATAATATAATTAAAAGGACTTTGATGCCTAGTTTCAGCTAGGTTCATTCTTCCAAAGGTTTCCATGTCTTATCTAAATGACAGAAAGACTTTAAGGCTGAATTGATTCTTCCTTCTTTCTCTCCATCTTTCCTTCCTGTTCTTATTTCCAACCAACATGCCCTGCTGAAGAATTAAGAAAATCCTTTGTCTTTGGAATTAAGAAAATCCTTTGTCCTAAGATACATGGCAAATGTTACTTCTCCACAAATTAGCTTGTGGTCATACAGGCAGGGTTTTTTCCCCATGTTCTTACTATAATGATTACTGTATTCTGCACTGGGGTTTATCTCCAGGACCTTTCAAAGCCTCTGAGTGTGAACTAAACAAAAGTGTGGGACTCAGAAATGTCCTTGAGGCTGCCCTCAGTGGGAATTGTGCAGCTAACTTCTTTAAGTCTTTGAATGCTCCTATTTACACCCTCCAACTAAGCAGCAGGGGCACACTTACCTCCCTGGTGGATAGATAATCCATAAATATTGTTCATCACTGTTTGTAAACAGTGATGCTTTACTAACAATCACTTGTGCTCATTAGTCCAGGTCCAGAGACATAGATGCTATTTTCCAAACTGGTTCATATGCAGAAATCCAGCTAAAAGACTGAAGCATTACTACAATGAAGATAGAAGGGCTTTCCTTATCTGTCTTTACAATATATTTTTTATATGGACAATGTCAACAGTGTAAATGACCTCAGAGAAAGGACGCAATATTTTCAGTGTTGCTCTGGGTGATTAGATGACAATAAAAATTACCTTTCCATAAGAACCTTGTCCTAAAACTTTCAACAGTTCAAACTGAGAAGGATCTGCTTTTTCAAAACCTTCCTTGACATGATGACTGATGTCTATTTCTTTCACGATACCTTCTTCCTGCAAAGGAAAAAAAGCAAAGAACCAAAATCTGAAATCAGAGCCACTATCTTAAGGAAACATATTGTTTATTAAAATCTTGTCTTCTGTAATGCTACAATAATGTAGCAAATGTTGAAAATAGAAAAAAATGCTTGTCTAAATATTCCACATGCCTGTTACCAGCTGGGGAAGGTAAGTGTCAGAACATCCAGACCTGGTATTTCTGTTTATTAAGTCTCAAGCTATGACTAGATAAAGACAGATTATACAAGGTGAAGCCAAAAATACACTGCAGAGCTTGGTGTGCCCATTAGAGACCTTGCTAACAGAGCGGCATGTACTCAAATCTGCACTAGGGAGGCTCCATCACACTTCTCTCCACATACTTTCTCAGCTTCCCCTCAAATCATCATATAAGTGAATCTTAAAAAGCTTCCTTAGTCTTAAGCAGTAATTCTTCTAATGAGTAGGCAACAAAGAAAAACATTGCTAATAGGAAGTATTTACCTCAAAAATTGGAAAGTTACTACGGGTAACCATTTAAATAGAAAACAAATTAATGATTAGATATAAAATGAGGTGGTGATGGGAGAAGACTGACACGCACTTTTGTTGCTTGCAGGAATTAGTTTTATATGCTTTGGATTTGTAGAGGTTCTTTTGTTAAAATCTTTCCTCTGTCAATACATGCACATTCCTCAAAGACATCAGTGGAACTAGGACATTCATCTTGCAAGCTGTGACATATGGCATTAAGTTTCAGGGTTTTTTTCCATGTTATTTTGGCATGTTCTTCTAAAAAGAGAAACACTGGGTCTTGTGAGACCCAGAGGGACTACACAGAGTTTGCAGCAACCCAGAAAGTCATTGAGCTGAAAAGAAACTGGAAGAAAGAACCTGCTTCTCAAGGACAGAAAGATAAGGAAAGATAATACTTATACACCCTTTTATTTCTGTAGTGTTCTGTACACCTACATTTGAGATTCTTGGTTTGTTTGGTTTGGGTTCTTTTTTTTTTTTTCAAGCTACGTCTAGCTTCTCTAACTTCTCCCCAACAAATTTATGGATTTTCATTACAAATCTTTTTTTTTTTTTTTCATCTCCCAGTTTGATAGGACTTACTCATTTAGGAATAAGTTTGAATATTCCTGAACCCAGCAAAAATAATTGCAATCTCACAAACATTTTTATGCGGACTTTTCCTGCAATTTTCCTTTCTCCCCTTAAAAAAATCCCTATAAGACCTAGAAATACAACATTTGTTTCCCACTCTTAAAAATTAATGTTGAGAAAATAGAAATAACGTCCTAAAAATAAAAATGAATAAAAACCCCAAAATGTTTGGCCAAAACACATTTTGTGCTAAATAAGAATAATTTCGATTTTCTTCTCCTCCAGAAAAATTGCTATCATTTTCTACTAGCTGTAATTTGTCAGATACATGGTTTGCATTGTGCAGATTGCTTTCTATATTGTAGTTTCAACCCTCCTCTTCCCTAACCTGCCTCTTAACATTCACATGCTTTAGAACAGTGGACTAGATCCTCTTCTTGGTTTGGAAAACTTCCTGTAGTTCATTCATGCTACCACAATCACAGAAAATAATCATAATCTCAGAGCAACTCCTTTTTCTGATCCTAATTCCTACAGTTTAAGGTTTGCCTGAAAAGAAATGTGTGAAACCAATGAACAGTTTTCACAGAGAGATTGAAAGGATTTCTAAGTACAGAACTGCCAAGATCTCTCTTTTGCATTTTTCGTACTTTAATTGCTGTGTGAGATAGCATAACTTTCTGATATTAAAGATATAATATTTTTCAATTATTTTGTACTCCAGAGTGAACCATGAAGTCACTTTCAGCTCCATTTGCAATTCAAATGATGAGTGAGTTTCAATTTGCCCATTCATATTACTCATTAAAGTCAAAGACCTACAACCCCAAGCATATTTCTCATTGTATTACTAAATATAATATAACCTCTTTAGGTTCATGAAACATGTTTAGTTACAGGAATATACTGAAAGCATTACAACGATGAAAATTCAGCTTGCTGGAAGAATGCTTAAAAATTTCTTGCACTCACATAGAGTAGCATCAATAATTTATAATATGCAATAAAAACAGTACTTTAATTATATGTGTCTTTAATTAAAAGCTCAGGGAAAAATAAAAGAGTATTTACAGAAAATGGAACCAAATACAAGGCCTAGCAATGTTTATCAGAGAAGCATGGATTTTAAAGACAGAAAAAAAATGCTAGATTTTGTAATTACCAAAATATAAAAATGTTGGTTAGAAGAGGCTTCCAGGGGGTCATCTAGTTCAACAGTCCTGCCCATAAGAACACTGGCACTTGATCAGACCAACCAGCTGGTTTTTTGTCCACTGTGGCTTTCCGTGTCTCAAATGCTGAAGCTTGAGCCACTTCCTACAAAAGATTATTCTCTTTCAATTTGCCCACAGTCCAGTCAAACTGGCTGTTCCATGCACCCTTAGGAGGAAGCAGGATATTTTTCTAGGAAGGTAGGATTTCCTGTGGATTTCCTGTGGTTGCCTTGCTAGAAAGGGGCATCAAGGCAGCACTGAAGGAAAAGCATGCCAGACAGCTGTTTTTTCACCCATCATCTCCACAGTGGTGTCACTTGTGAGCTGTCCAAGAGGTAGATAGCATTTTAACTGGTATGACAAATCCACTTCCTCCTGGAGCAGAAAGCCAAATTGGCGGTGCCTGAGACTGAAGACAGACACAGCTCCTTAAAGGAAATGCATGCTGGTGTGTTTGCACACGTGCACCCATTTGCCTTGAATGTATTTCTACAATTTTATTACTTATTGGCTGCATAAATCATGGAATAACTTCTATTTGTTTGTTTTACCTTTCCAGATAAGAACCCAGCACAAACCTAACAGTCTCATAGTCTTTATTTACATTACTACTTACATGGGATTTTCTCATTTGAAGTCTTCTCGTATTACGCTAATATGGAATCTGGCATAATTTTTCTCAGGTATTGATGATCAGAGTGAAACTCAAACTGTCAAAGCACAAGTATTTTGGGCAGGTCTCCCAACTATTTTGGTCTGGATTACATGCTAGAAACTTTTCTAATACAGATTTATTTTTTACTGTTCCAGCAAGTACACCATATCTGCATCAGGAATTTGCATAACAATAAAACTCAGACAAGAGAATCACAGTACAGACAAAAACTGCACACAGAAGAAGCTGTTTTGATGAAAAGGATTTCAATGTGGAAAATGAAAAAAAAGCCAACTTCAAAACTGGTTTTGATCAGTGAAGTCAGTGGAATCAAAAGGGAATGTTCCACAGTTTGATATTGCAACAGCTGTGCACACCAGCCCAGGCTCTTGCTCCCTGCTAACTTGTCCCACACTGCATTAGCAGGAATGCTTGACTTGATGAAGCTTAATCTTTTGTAAACTTCTCTAAATATTTATGTTCACACAAAAAACATCATTCTGTGACAAAAGTGAGATGGGTGCTCTTGGTGGCTTGAAGAGAGCACATGGTCAAGCAGGATAGACTAGAGAAGGGAAAGCAATAATTTGGAAGGATAAAAGAGAAATGGAGAGCACTTCTCTATGTTAATAAAAGAAAGATCTATTCTGGGTGTGGTTCTATACTGCATTACTCACTTAAAGGCTTCCCCCAAAGCTGGCCAGTTTAGACATGAAATAACTCACTATTAAAATGAAAGAGCATTTTGATCTCTTCTCCTCTGGGACACAGGAGAAGAGAGCCTCTGTTCTTGCCCTGTAACTGTGGATAGCACAGACACATCCACTTTGGTGCTTCTGGAAGGCAGTGGGTCCCTGTAGCATTGGTAACAGCTCACTCCCAAGACTTGTTCATGCAACCTTGGAGAAAGAGAGGCACTAATGCTCAGCTGCTGCTTGAGAGCAACCACAGAAAACTCTTCTAACTGCAACAATACTTCCCAACCCATTGTCTCATGTCAGAGGAGGATCAAGAAGTGTAAGGGTATGGGTTTGGCAATGGAATACAAAAAGTCATTCAAAATGGTCTTTCTGGAGAGCAGCTCCTCAATTTACTATCTTGTCTGTTCCACAGCCTCTCACCAAACAATATGGAAAGAATACCTCCTAGAAAATTGACAGCTTTTGGATTCTTGTCTGGCTACTCCCCAACTAGTTTCTGAACAAGCAGTGCTAAGGTCACCAAACAAAGAGACCACCTTAACTGCCAGATATATTTCACCCACACACAAAAAACTTTCCTCACCAAAACTTCCTGAAATATCAGGAGGGGGAGACTATTCAAGAATCAGCTACTTTTACCAACAGAAAAAAGTTATGCTAGCATATCATATGGAAAAAAGCCATGGTGCTAATTTTATATGATTATTGTTTTGAAAAATCAGTGAGAAAGGATTCCCAGTTTTATTCCTTGCCTGGTCATCTCCTCAGTTGCAGAGGACCAAGACTGGTGTACAGGTATGGCTGTAAAGGGTAAGCTTCATTTTCCAACAAAAATATGTGCACTTTTGATGTGCAAGTTTTACAGTCTTTAGGCTTGCGTGCTTTAGGATCTGAGATCAATGAATAAATCAATGAAAATGTGGCAGGAGGACATAAGAAATAATTATAACTTGGAAGACATTTTACCGTTGATCGAGATAATCATTATTTGTCTACAGCATATGCTCAGAATACAGAATTTATTTTGTTACCAATCTTCCAATTTGGCAGGTTACCACCTAACATAAACCCAAATCACAATTATTTAACTACCAAGTATCATGGGCAACATGACATTTCAAAACAATATGATTCATTAAGAAATCATGTTTAAAACTGTGATATGGGAATAGTTAGGACATACTAACTATTGTCTGATAAAGATGAGGCCAGGCTTCTACTTCTGTTTCACAGTTTCTAATCTGGCTCAGCCCATAGAAGAGTAATTTGTTTCACAGACATAACAGGCTATTCAAATGCTGTCTAGGGCAGGAAATGAATTGCTGGCCTGCTTTCAGTTCTTTGAGGACAAGTATCTACATTAAAGAAAAAAGTATAGGAGCATTTTCATTAGCCTCTTCCCAAGCCCGTCTCCAGCAGCTGGAGTAAAACTTGAAAAAGAAGTCTTCCATTTTAAATAGGTTATAATCCAAGTTCTGACCTCTACTGTCATCTGGAAAGATGTAAACAGCAGTAGAAATGCCATAAATGGGCCTGGTTGCTTTGTTCTCTACTGTCAAATAAACATTTGCTTTAACAACAATGAATTTGACTTACTGAGCCCTGAAAGAAGCATGTGGAACTCACGGTGAATTCGCTGGACATTGTGCAACGTCTGTATTTGGCTTTCTAGCATTAGCTTACCTACCATGTCAAAAGGTAATATGGAGTTAAATAATATATTAAAATTTTAAGTGAGATTGGGATTTCCTTCCCAGATCTTTGCCAAAGGTGAGTAGAATGTGTTATCTTGAATTTGGAATTCCAACAAGTATGTCATAACTTAGTGGAAAACAAAAACCTTAAGAGCAATTTCTGTGGAAATCAGCTGTTAAATTCAGCAGACCTTTTTCTAGAGAGAGTAGCTACTAAGCTCTCTTTAAAATGCTTTAACACTTCTCTCCAGCTCCAACTTTTTATCCTACATTTTTAGTTTCTTCTCCCAAATACATGCCTGTACAACTGGGGTTCAACTGAAGGCCAACAAACTAAATGAGAAGAGACGAATCACAGAGAGCAAAGGCAGTGAATACAATCTGCTGGATAGATCAGTGAAGTCCATGAGGCTTGAGTATTTGGGAGATTTGGTTAAAATCTTTGGTGCTATAAGGCATCCTGTGTCTTTGATGAATCACTTAAGGCTGAATTCAGCTAAATAAATGCAAGCATTTATAGCACATGAGAGCATTTAGAACTAAGTTTATTTTGCAGTCAATAGAGAGAAGCAGGGAATTCATGATTAAAAGAGATCAGATCCTTAAAAGAAATCACATCCTGAAAAGTGCACATTTCTGTCTGATAACTATGAAGAAAGCCTAAGATAACTTGCTGGGTTGGGGGCTTCTGCAGTTGCATAAGGTGAATTCACGTTTATCAATTGATTTTGAAACACACTTAAATACAGAAGCATTGTGGCCAGATTTTTAATGCATTTACAAGAGAGATGTTTGCTGATAAATGCCATGAAACTTCTATTGAAATGGAAGATTTTTCAAAAGAACTTATACACTTGAAACATCTAGACAAATAAAAAAATTTGGCATTTTTTCTACTTCCTCCCTAACTCAAAAAATAAGGATAGTTGCTTTTTGCTATCCTGTGGGAACACCATGAGAATTAACACAGAAAAAGTTTGGAATTCTCATACTGCAGTAATGGACAGACAAATTATCTGCAATGTATCCAGTATACATGAGATACCAGGCAGCCTACAAGTGAATTCCCCTTTAGCTCTTTATATGATGACTTTAGTGTCTTCACAGACCCAGTCCCTGACTAGGACGAATACATACAACACTATGACTGCAAAGGTGCATGAGGAGAACAATCTTCCTATTCCAAGTGCACATATGCATTAAGTATAGGGAGACACCAACTCTTGATCTTACTTTTAACCCTGGACACAAATCACTAGTGTCCTAGGGTGACGTTATGATGTTTGTATCCCCAGTCGTCTGTTCTGTTATGCTGGATATTATGCTCTGTACCTTCGAGACCGGCTCTGAAAAACGAAGTTTGTTTTGTTATCAGCCTGCTCACTCCCACACGGACGGCGAGACACAGACTGTACATAGGGCTGCTTTTGGTTTTCTTTGCTCTCTTTTCGCTTTTGCCCTTGCTTTGCTCTGGCTTCTGCTTTTCTCTCTTGCTTTTGCTTCTTGTTAGCTAGTTTACTAAGGCAGTCCGATTTTTTTCCTGGACTGTTTTGTTTTTTCTTTTCCCTTCTTTTTGGTTTTTTTTCTTTTTCCTTGGAACCATACGAACCTGCTCTGGACTGGGACCTGGAAAACACCAAGACCCTGCACTTTGTGGCCTGCCCTGCAGCAGCCATTCCCAGCGCCGGAGAGGCCGATAACAGAGCGACCACTCCCCAGAGAGACTGTCTGAATTTGAGATCTCTTCAGAACGGTGAAAGAGTTTTGTCACCCAGTATTGTTCATTTGTGTGTGTGGGGTGCGTTGCCTGTTAAATAAACAGGTTCTTTCCACTTCTCTCTCTGAGGAATTTTGTTCCGAACCCTGGTTGGGGGGAGGGGCCGTGTGGGTTGGCTCTTTCGAAGTGGTCCCTTTGGGAGGGTTTCTCCCAAATTTGCCCTAAACTAGGACAACTAGCCAGGGTAATTCTAATTTTTATGTTATTTCTTATGCAAACTGCAATAGTTTATGAGGAGTGGTGAGTAGAAAGAGTGCCTAACAAAATGTTACAGCAAGGGGTTAAAAAAAAAGACAAAAGCAGAACCACCTGGTCTGCTTTTTGTATTTTTATTTTTGTAAAAAAAAAATACAAACAGTTGGCCAGCCTTACTCATACGGCAGCTCTCTACAAATACTCAAATACATTGGTGAACTTTACTAAAAACAGTCTCAAAATGAGTCACGCCATTAAAGGACAAAGAACTCAGCAGTATTGCTCTTTCTACAATAAATAAGAGCAGGAATGTTTTCACCAACATCCTACTTAGCATGGCTTCCATGTGTGCCATTAGCCTTTGGAACTCCAAAGAGCTGTAAGGTCAATTGCTGATTGTTTCTGCTGGTGAATAGGCAAAAGAAGAACACTTGCTGCTCTTTCATCAAGGAACTAACAACCAGCGTGTCTGGAGCCAATGCATGGCAGAAAACATGCCTCTTGGAAGGGCTCTTACAAGTATTCTTGTTTCCTTATGATGATTCTATGTCACCATTGAAGAGGGTTATGAACAGGAACCTGAACAGTGGTAGGGGCCAATGCACACGACTGCATTGAAAAATAATTACATTATAACATAGCTTAGGGCTGGTTCCCAGGTCACTCTGGTTTGAACAACTCACAAACTCTCTGTGAGTGGCCTGGGTGACTCCTACCAGAGACCTTCCCAGGGATGCCCCCACCCACCACCACTGCACTCACTCACCAGAGCTGCCTGGCACCTGCTGCGGTGCATCAGCACTCACAGGAAAGCCCTAATGGGACAGCCCTAGTGTAATGGCAAACTCTGCACCACGCCTTTCCAGAATACAGGTAGCCCCCACATCCCCATGTCCCACCTTCTCATCTCTGAAATGCAGGTAAGGCCATCTTCCTCTTTTGTGTGGTTAGGCATTGCATAGTGGAAAGATACCAAAATCTCAGATACTATGATATTAGGCTTGAAAAAGAAGGAAGACAGAAAAAAGGGTCTATATGTTAAGGGTACTATTCAAGAAATATAAATACTTGCTAAATTACTCCAATTCTCTTATTGGTATACTCAGCTGCTTCATAGACTAGAAAAAAAAAAGGTGCCTGATGTTTTACTAGAGCATTTGAGTGTGAAATAAAAACTCCAGCTGCACTAGGAAGATAAACTGCTTAAGCAAAACATATTTTAAACCATTTCCTCACTGTTTCATTATCCAAATAAAACACTGCCCACCACAGCAGTGTAAATGGCACCACAACACAGTAAGTAGAAAATACAAAGCCCTGGGGCATTTGTATGGTGATTTTAAAGACCTGAATCATCTTTAATATGCATACTAAAGGAAAAATACCGGGTTTCATCTTGAAATGTGAGGCAGAGCTGACAAAAGGCTGTAATAAGAGATAATCGCATTACTGAAGTGTTGGATTAGTCAGTTTAGGATATACACCCGTATGCTGTTTACAAATCACTTGTAGGTTTTCGTAATTATCATTTTGTCTCCAAGAGGAATATTGACCTGCTTGCACACTTTGTCCTCCCATTAATTAAATCAAGCATCCACTAAGGGTTCAACCAGCTTGTGCTTCACAAACTGGAGTCCTGCTGGCATTATGTTAGGGAAAAACGTTGTAATGACGTTCATTATCTCAATGGAATTTTACAGGCAGAGTATTAATAGGGAAATGGCCTAATGTGAGGTCATTATGGAATCAAAGCAAATACAAATTAGTTTTAATGCTACTGTTCACAACATAAAGCATCAGTGAAGTCATTGAAGGAGAGAGGCTGAAGCAGCTGAATAAGGCAGAGAGAAGATGGCAAAAAGGAAATCTTAAGAGATGATATGACAAATTTAGCAACATAGACGAATAAGATTTGGAGGGCAGAGAGAAAAGGAGGTATCAAAAAGAACATAAGACAAGGGCAATTGGCTTGTGTCTATGCCAACAGAGAATTAAAGCAAGAGAAGAACTGCAATATTAAATGACTTGAAATGCAAATTTTGCCCCTTTTGTACAGCAGCTTGATCCAATTTAAATACCTAGCCATCTGCCTGAAGAAAGTACAGACATGCATGTATGTACTGGAGTGATCTGATGGAGAAGCTAGTAAGCAGTCCTGGCATACTCAAAACTGCTCCCAAAACAAAGGGTGAGAGCATGATGGGGACCAGAGGTGCTTTGCTGCATAGTTTGTTAATGACCTTGGGCATCCTGCCTCCTCCAGTAACTCAACTGGGCCTCCAAAACACAGTATGAATGCAGTGGATTCAGACTCTGCTTATTTTTGTAGACTATAGCTTCAATTTTTTAAGTTATACAAAAACACACAGATAAAATTAAAAAAAAAAAAAGTTACACAAAGTACCTGACAATACCTCATCTCATGCTGGCTCCAGTTTCATGGACAAATATTTAGCAAGGGATACTTGTTCTAGTTTAGGGCAAATTTGGGAGAAAACCCCCCAAAGGGACCACTTCAACAAAGCCAACCCACACGGCCCCTCCCCCCAACCAGGGTTCGGAACAAAATTCCTCAGAGAGAAGTGGAAAGAACCTGTTTATTTAACAGGCAGCACACCCCCCCAACAAACAAATGAACAATACTGGATGACAAAACTCTTTCACCGTTCTGAAGAGATCTCAAATTCAGACAGTCTCTCCTGGGAGTGGTCGCTCTGTTATCGGCCTCTCCGGCGCTGGGAATGGCTGCTGCAGGGCAGGCCACAAAGTGCAGGCTCTTGGTGTTTCCCAGGTCCCAGTCCAGAGCAGGTTCGTATGGTTCCAAGGAAAAAGAAAACAAACAAACAAACAAACAAAACAAAACAAAACAAAACAGTCCAGGAAAAAAATCGGACTGCCTTAGTAAACTAGCTAACAAGAAGCAAAAGCAAGAGAGAAAAGCAGAAGCCAGAGCAAAGCAAGGGCAAAAGCGAAAAGAGAGAAAGAAAACCAAAAGCAGCCCTATGTACGGTCTGTGTCTCGCCGTCCGTGTGGGAGTGAGCAGGCTGATAACAAAACAAACTTCATTTTTCAGAGTCGGTCTCGAAGGTACAGAGCATAACATCCAGAACAGACGATTGGGGATACAAACATCATAACGTCACCCTAGGACAATACTAAAACTTATGTCTTCAGCTGTATACTTTTATTAAAAGCATGGCTAAGAGTTGTTAGGTCATTATTTGCAGACGTTCATATTCCAGTGCCTAAGGACTGTTACAATGCACAAGTACCTCTTAAACAGAGTTTCAGGAGTCTACCAAAAATCTGGCCCAGGAAAAGGCCCATAACATTTTGTGGTTTTTTAACTACTAAGAAACCTCTCATTTAGGTCATGTCCCTCAAAGATTCACACAGACGATCTCCAAGGAGGAAGCTGCTAAAGAATTATCACACATCCTCTTTTCTGTGAAGGGAATAGTTGTTTACAATTACTGTACTAAACAGAAGCATACATTATGTACACACACTGACTGAAAATATGTGTATTTTGAGAATGAGAATAAACAAAACACAAAAAATTCATCTGGATGTAAAGAACACCTTTGCAACACTGTTTAGAAGGCTCTCTTATTTCAAAGAGGTCAAACTGCTGCACCAATCTGTTTATCTGTTTTGCAGAGATTTACAATGGATAATATGATTTTGTATAACAAAAGCGGGCGGGTGGGGGGGGGTGGGGGTGGTGGTGTGGTAAGTTAGTTGGTTGTCAGCTGACCAAAATCTTGACAAATTTATCATGACAGCTTCACAGCAGCAAAACTTCAGCCAAAGCTGATCCACAGTCTACTCAAGTCTACCGCAAATTATTTCCAGAGTAGGATTCATCCAAACATAGGTCTGAACTCTGTTCAACAAGCAAACTCTGTATGAGTTAGTCGTCTAAACTTCTGTACAGCTGACAAAAAATTGTGTGCTTTTAAGCTTTTCTTTCTTTTAGACAACAGTATGTCTCTAGTAGTCTAAAGGAGGATTTAGTAAGCTTGCCTCTTTCTGCTGACTATAAAGGAAGTCTAGGCTAATTAGCTCAGATTTATATTATTTCTTCCTTCCCTCATTCCTCAATGACTCCTTTAGCATTAGATGGAGCATATGAGCTTTGCAAAAGACATACACTGCATTATACTGGACACTTCCAGGCCAGCTTTTGATCAATCCGCCTTTTCACTATAGATTTTCTACAGTCTCCAGCAGATGCAATGCATGATGCTCTCATAGTTTCATTTTTTCTGGCCTGGTGTATACTTGCACAAACTATTGCAATATCCTTCTGCAGAGACATTCTTACCCTGTGTGGCTACTGCCATGATCTGCTGTCACAAGTCAGGGAAATCCGGGCTCTTCGCCATGAAATTGGAAGCAACGTGTGTCAGATATCAGGCCAAACTTTTACACTGGGAGAAATTTTAACAGGTATGGGAAAAAACAGTGTCTTCAGTCTCTTAATTCAAAAGAAATTTTACTTATTTGCACAGTTCTTGTGGTATTTGACCTGTTAGATCACCTGGCATCAGTTAGAAAACTGCCAAGACAACTGAAGGCTGATCCCAGCTGCGGTGCTCATCACCATGCTCCTGCAGACTGTGAGGCATGGCTTTCACCTGCCCTGAAGCTCTCCTACTTGCCCAACTGTGTAAAGGGACATTTACATCAAGTGGTCCTGGTTCTTATGTTCAGACACCTTATTCACAAAAACCCTACTTAAAGGTATATGATGATGAAGAGGGAAGGCAGTGGAAAGGAGCTTTTTCTGTTTAATCTATTTCTGTGCAGAAGCTTCTGGGGTTTTTAAATATTGAATATACCAGTTTTAGAGCAAATGTACCACTTTAGCCTCCATTCTACAACTATTTTTTAACATATACACAAGAAAGAGAAAGGTCAAATGGAGATTACCAAGTCCCTGCTAGGTAGTTTTCACTGATCTGCAGCTATTTCAATATTTTTCTGTTCTGGCTGAAAACTATTAAAACAAATTCACATGGCATCTTAACTGGTAAAGTCTTTGTTGTTTTGTTTTGGGGCTTTTTTTAAATAAAAGATAATCTGAATTGCTTTACTAGAAAATCAGTTTGCTACACACTGTAAAGGGACAAGGTGGAGAGAGAAGACAAACTTATATCTACTGTCATACTGAAATGACAGGTTTGCTCTCAAGTGATTACAGAACTGTACCTACAAAAAGTCCAGAGCACAGATAAAGATCTTTGTAGTGCAACATCGCAGCCTCTCTCACAAGTTTATCCTCAATGAACTGGAGAAGTGAACGGTTACTATACAGTAAACCGTGAGATTGCTCCTATGCTCAGAGCAGCCACAGAGCTGTCTGGGACTCATGGAAGAGACTAAGCTCCCATCCAGAGAAAAGGGAACAGGCACAGATTAAATGAGTTCTTCCTATTCAACTTTTAACGTTCACTTTGGATACAGCTTCCATTAGTAACCTGAACAAAGAAAAAATGAACAGCAAAATACAGTGCCACACTTTATACAAGTGTTACTCATTTGTTTTGAATATCAAGCTAATAAAATAAAAATGCTTTTTGATGCTCCATATGGTGGATGCTATCCCATTGAAACTCAGAATCACCAGCTGACTCCACTGGGCTGCAATGTCAGTGAAATCCTTAATGAAGCTGGGAGACAGAATTCTGAAGAAGAATGTGATGACACATTATAATCACCAATAATTTTTTTGCTACATAAAAAAATTGAAAATCACTTGAATTCAGTAATGTTTATGAAACACAGGAGACCAAGCAACAGCTATTCCTGTTCCTTTACAGATAATGCATTTATTTTGCTTCTCAGGAAGTCCTAGAAAATTGTGCCCACAGTATATCATAGCCTTTATAGTGACACTTATTTTATAACTCTAGCCAGCCAGCCATATCAGTATCACATGTAACTATAGTGATGTTTTATAAACAACAGCAAGAAGACAACTGAGTGGTAAGTGAAGTAATTCAATCAACCAGTAATGACAGGAAGCTGAAATTAATATTATGAACAAAGGAAAAACAGAGAACACAACCAGAAGATGACAAGTGAAAGCCAAAGAGGAAAGCTGAAGCCACACAAAAGTGTTACTTTAAAGAAGTGTTTAATCAAATACACAAGTCCAATGTTCATTTGTTTTCCCCATTTTGTCATAAAAGAAGAGCAATTCCACAATGTTTCCAAGACATCATGGGAGGGAAAGTTTCTGCAATTTAAGACAACACTGTAAGGAAAAAACTCTTTAATGTAAAATACAGTGGAAAAACTGATTATGAATATGCCACAAATTTTGCTTTGTTTGTATTCTTAAATTTATTTGCATTTAAAAGCATTCTTTTTTTCTTGCTGACTACACTGCAGGGTCCTGCTATGCCAAAGCAGAGTTCTTGATCACTTTGCTAAAAGCTCAGTTGTCAAAAAACCATTATTTTTGGTCTATGCTTTTTCTGATTTGTTTTCAATGTTCAGAATGTTTTTTTACCCACAAAGGCTGAGTAAATTGTCATCTGCTGTCTTCGAATTTTATCCAGAACTTACAACTAAAAATTTTTTGTACAGGTCAATACCAAAATCTTTTCTCTTCATAGAACTCCTTACACTTGTGAAGATAAGTGTGTCATGGATGTCATCAGTGATTTTGGATTAAACTATGGTACTGAAACCATCTGAAACGTCAAGTAACATAAGAATTACAGTTCTGCATAGCTGCAATATCTAAACTTCCAGTTCTATGAAGTAGCAAGTGAAGCTGGGTGACATATAACACTGCTGTGTAAATAGCCTTCATTTGGAGGTTAAGAGTAAAGAGAAAAAAAATTAAGATCAGCTTCTCATCTCTGTACCAACTTCTATGCCAACAAGCTGTATGTTTTAAGGACACTGAGGGTTGATTATGTGCAGCTATAACTAAGATTCCTGGAACTGCAGGGAGCAGAAGAATCTAACAGTCTTTAATACACATGGTGCAAGTTGACCCAGGGTGATGTACACCAAATGCAAATAAGTATTATAGAAAATGCACTGCATTATTCCCATTATTAACAAGGAAAAAGTATATGATGAATATCCACATGAATATGCTGGATTTTATCTGGAGCAAAATCAGAAGATTTTTTTTTTCCTTTTTTTTCTTTTTTTTTTTTTTACGAATGTTCATCTGAAGACCTAAGGAGTCCATTGCACACTTCACAGCACCTATCAGCCAAGTTAGCTACTGAACCTCTCTCCCTCAGAAGTCACCTATGAAAGGCACCAATGAAAGGATAATCCCTTTCAGTATTTTCTTCACCAACAAACAAGCGAACCAAGGTACTGCCCATCCTAGCTGGGAACCTCTTGCCTGCCTTCCAGTCACCCCGTTATAAATATTTGGGTGGTAAGCTAAGTCTGGGAGAGTGCTAAGAGGAGCGCAGGGTTGGGTTGGGCAGGAACCGGGGTGGGATGCAGCTGCAGATTCCTGGGATCCACACCAGCATCATGAAGGGCATGATGAGGACACGAGGAGAGCTGCTGCCCCTCAGCCCATCCTCAGCTCTTCAAGCCCAGAGACATATTACCTCAGAAAGGTCTCCAGTTCCTCTGCTCTTGGGAAATTATGAGGAGTCTTTTAAATCCCAACTTGAAAGGGAGCCATGGGTGAGTGATGTGACAGCTCATACAAGGTATAATGAAAGGAGCCAGATTGTTTTGTAGTTGTGGCCAGCTCTGGGAGAGACAGAAGGCAAAATACACAGGGCACATTCCAGCAGTGAGCCCTCGAAGTGAGGATGAAAGGGCTTGGGCTGTGGCAAGTCACGCTAAGCAGAACTCACAATCTCCCTGCCTGTCACAGCCACAGAACTGTTCAGGGTGAAGGCTACAGAAATTCTGAGCAAAAGCAACAAACAAGTTTGCAACCCATGTGAACATTGCAGACAGATGCATGGCAGCTCTCAGACTTGGTCTTTCAAGGCTTCTCTGGGACTTGGGGATAACACTGCTGGCCTAAACAAAAGCTGTTTTCCCCCATCTAATGTGTGCATGAAAACACAAGCCCTAAACCAAGCCTGTTTGTTATAATGTCAACATGCAGTATTTTGTCAGTTGTATAAGACTGGAGACATTACCAAACCTAAATTATACTATGGACAAAATCGGGGGCAATAAACCCAACTACAGCATGAAAAATTCGGGTTAGAGTCTGGAAAATCCTTCCTTGGGAAGGGCAGAAACATATCAGAATGATGACACTTAAGTGTTACTAACTTGTATCCTAGCACCCTTTAACTGCCTCTTTTTCGTTTTGTCCTATCTGATATGACACTCTTTTATTGTGTTTTTTCAAGAACCCACAATGATCTCCACATGGCTGTAAATACAACAAATCCTATTAACAAATGGTGACCATTACAAGATTTATAACAGATATTCAGAATCCACCTTACAAATATAAGCCCCAGCTCTTAAAAACCCCTCCCTTTATAAATAGGCATAATTAATTACCAGCAACATAAGTAGATGTTGGAGAACTAACTGTTCTTGTAATAGCTTTGCGGATCAGGCCCTAAAAACAGAGGATACAGATGGTGAACACAAGATGCACACTGAGTGAAAACAATTCTCCTTTTCCCCAGTGGCAGAATGCCAGTTAGTTAGAGTCTGCTAATGATGGTACAAGAGGAAGAACTGTCATGTATATGTGCCAAATTTACTCATATAAAAAGTGAATTTGGCATCAATATCTGTTGCAGCTAATCAACAATATGAGATAAGTGGGGCAACAAATTATGCCCCTTTTAATCAGCTAGCACTGTCATCTCCTTTATAAACAGGGAGAGTTTCTAAATTTGTTTTTGGTAAGTTTAAAGCAGTAAAAGAAGATGGAAACATCCTGTTAACAAAATACTGGCTCGACCATCAAAGGACTTCCTACAGACTTCAGAGCATCATCAAAACACATAAATAGCATCACTCCATGAAGAAAAGTCAGGGATGAAGAGCAGATTCATCACTTGGTGTTTAAATGCTATTTGAGAAATAGCAAATTATTAGATCCTAACTGTGGATTTTCAACAGTGTGACTTCACTGTATGGATGAAGAAATGAAAGTTTGAGGAATTAGGCTTTTATTTTACTTGTTGCTTGACTAAACAACCAGATAATGTTGTGTTATTTCACCTCTTGTTGTCAAAGGAAGCAGAATGAAAACCCAGAATTTTACCAGCTTATCTTCCTTCAGAAGGCAAATCTTCTCTGAAATAACTAAATGCCAACTCTTTTGGTATTCAAAAGGTGGCACCTTGCTTGGACAATATATCACTGACATGTTAATCTGCAAGGGGCAATTCCCACAGCTCCTGCTATACCAACCCACTCAGAAGAGCTTCAGAATCATATCCATTTATATTTTAGTACTCCTCAGTGGGAAAAACCTCAGTAATATAATACATTACAAAGAACAACCATAAAAAAAACCAGCCAAACAAACAAAAACCCCAAATCACCAAAAAAAAAAAAAAAAAAAAACCACAAAAAAAAAACAAAACAAAACTGGATTAAAAATGGCCTAGGTATTAAAATTAAAAACATTTCTTTAAGTGATCCAGGTCTGAACACATGATTACCTGAACAACAAAAAACCCAAGCCTATATATATATACAGGAAATGACTAAGAAAATCTAGGTTTTCATCCAGATTTGAAAGGTCCTTGCGAAGGATGCCAGTAGACATGGCAATCTATACAAAAATCTTTCAATAATATAGAGCTGTAAAATCGAGTAATTCAAAACTAATTCAGCTGAAAGCCAAATAAGAAGCTGCATGGTTCACCTGGTTTATGAAAGACTCAGAACCTCCAGTAATCCAGTGCGAAACAATTTGCCAATCAGAACCACTTGACTATAGAGGATGAATATAAAATCTTTGTTTATAAATGCATAAGGTAACTGCCTGAGGAACAGCCCAGCAGTGCATTAGTCCTGCAATGTCCCCTCATCTTGCTTTCTCTCTCTGTGAAAGATAAATTAAATTCCCTTGAGAATTTCTGTTGCCATTGAAAAAACATTTCAACAATCCACATACAGGATTTAGTCCACTGACCACTAATGCCAAAGGCCCCAAAACCACTTACACTGAAAGAAGATGAGTTCTGCAATTTGGAGCTGCATCTATGAAGCAATGAAAAATTGATGGATTCCTTTTGACTGCCATAGGAATGGCTGCATTGTATATTTCTTTCCTCGGGGAATTCATTGCTATAATTTTCCATTGGAAAGTTTCTGTATTACTGCATTGCCTAAGTAACTGCAATGATGACCTAATCTGGGTCATCAAAAACCTAGGATTAATCACATGCCTAAAAACAAATAAACAAAAAATTGTTATATAAAATTATTTGCTTGACGCTCTGCAATTATTTTTATCAAATCATTGCAGCGTTCTTCAAAATGTTAAAACACAGTCTGGGAGTTCTGCATTTTTCACCTACAACAAATAAAAAAGTAATTTACATTTCATTTTGTTTCATGCTATTATCAACAGCATATGAACTGCAAACATCATCCATTGCAGGATGCCAAAGAAATAACAGAAACATTAATCTAGCCTCAGAAAACCCTGCAAGCTGGGTAAGTATTAACCTCAGATGCTGTGAGGTTAAGCTGCTTGCCTATGGTCACACACTGAATTTGACAGGACCAGAAACAGAGGCCAAATTTCCTAATTCCCCAGCTCTATGATAAGGCACCACTGATGTAATTGCTTTATTTTAATTTAATGGTCTGTACAATTCATATTTCTAAATCTCCAGAGCTCGTACCAGCAGGTATTAATGCTTTACTTCAGGTTCAAAAGTACAACGTACAGTAAAAGCTGTTTTTAGGTTAATGGAAATGAACTGGCCCATCTCTAACCACTGAGCTGTTTAGAGCATGCTGATGCTTACAGAACTGTATGGGGATGCTGTATGGGGTTCCATCACCCATCATCAGAGCTGGCAATGCAGTGCGCCCAGGCCAGCTTTGCACAGGGTGCTCTGGGACATTTCCACACAGCTGCTCTCTGTGTAACCTTGACCCAACCCTTGCCAGCTCAGCCTGAAATGCCACCAAGAGAGGTCATTTCCATTAGATTCAGCATACCCTCACTAGGTGGGAGGGTCTTCAGTGGGTTTTGGCAGGGGGGCTACCTGCAGGCATAGGATATTCTGGCTCCAAATGATCAAACAGTGGCTCATTGGAACTGTTAGAGGGCTCAACCGCCTCCATTCCCCCGTCCTGTTTCTGCTAACTCAAGTGTATGCCCAACATATCTCTCTGTAAGAACTCCAAGTTGTTTCTTTCCTGTGGTCATAAGAGCACCCAGATGAGGAGAACTAAGACAAGCTGCAGGTAACCCACACTTTGGAAACTCATAATTTACACCACTCACAGAAGAAGCACATGCCTCAGACCACCATACAAGTAGACATAAATTCCCTTCCTGTGTCCAGAAACTACCTCCAGTACTCACTCAAAACCAAAGTCTGCCATTCCAGAAAGTTTCTCACATGAAAAATACAATTTCGAGATTTCTTTTTACTTTCTCTGTCTTCATCATGTTTTCATTTCTCCTACTAACTGACTGCAACTTCCCCACATTTTGATGCAAATTTTTCCCCTGACTTGCATGGTTTGTTGCTCTCAGTGGTCCAACCCATTGTGGGAGTTAAGCAACATCTGCTCAGATAATCAGAAGAGAAGAGATTAACAAGTCAGAAAACAGTCATTACCTGCAGACATTCTGAAAATAGCCATCTCCACAAATCCAGTGGACAGAGCCATCAATTACAGTAATCCTAGAGGAAGGCAGTATTTGCAGAGAAAAAGTACTTTAATCTTGTAAGTAGAAAACAGTGGAATAGGTTTCTCTAGCTCCAAAAATGTCAGCTCCAGTATTTCAGGAAATAAATAGTGAAATTAGTGCTTGCAATGCCACTAAATGCAAATTGTGTCATACTTCTAGAGATAAACCAGTTCTAGAATAAAAGACTAAGTATGAGTGAAAGAAACCAAAAGACATCTAGAAAATAACAGCTCCTTCTCTTAATGACTATCACCTCTCTGTGAATGCCTGGGACTACCTGCCTGTACAATAGCATGCATGTGTTTAATACTGGAGCCAGAGGCATCCAGTTATCCCAGCTACTTGGATAATGCTAAAATTCTTTTTTCCTTGAGGAACTGGAGTCCAGCTCAACTTTAAAGTTAGATCACTCTCTAGCACTACTAGACTTCATCCTGTTTAATTTTTAATTTGAAGCATCTACTTATTGGAAAGAATATTGTATTCAACTAAGAATCTGATGGAAATTTTACTTAAATATCTTGGATTTCATGACACAAGTTACTCAAGATAGATATAGATATATAAAACTAGATTTTTTTTAATCAGGTGTATTTTGAGAACAGTTTTTGAGCTGCACTTTTATAAAAAAAATCCTTTAAAGATGCTGTAAAAACTCATTTTCCTTCTTGTTTTAAAATTCTATTTTCATCTTAGTTTGAAGGTAAATTCAAAAGACTAGGATGTGGTTTTTCAAGAACATCCTAAAACAAAAATTGAAGAATTATGTACAAGAAGCATGATGTAGTTTTGAAGCAAAAATTCTGAGGAAGTGTTTGTAAAATTAAAATAACTCTGAACTGTTAGAAATACATTGATTTGGTGACTTTAAAAACTCTAACTTGGTGACTCTCCTAGTTAAATGAAAAAATGCCTGAACAGAAAATCGTGTTGGTTGGGTAGTTGCAATTTAAATTTGGTATCATAGCAGTAAAGATAAAGAGACATGGGTATGGCTGAGGTGGAAGCCACACACACACAAATCTACCTATCTAGGCCTGTAGTTACCTCAAATGACATTTCACAGCACCTCTCTATACATGGGAAACCACACAGTACAGACCAATTCACTCCCAAATTAGAAAAATAACATTGGACTGAGCCACCCTGGTGGAGACCAGACTGGTCATGCTGCTGGACCCACCTGGGGTCTGATGGAGTCATTTTAATTGTGCCAGTTACTGAACACTTGTCCTGGGAAAATGGATGTTCACTTGGTGACTCTGCACACAGCCACCCTACCAGCTGAGGACAGGGAGACAGGCACCTGGCATGGACTTTTAAAGGGACAATCTTAAATAACTCTGTAAAATTTAAATTCTTGGAAAATTTTGTGACAGCATCTTGGACATGACAACACACCTGTTTAAAAGAAACAAAATGCACTGATCATAACTGACACGCTTTTTACAGGAGTCACTGCACTCAGAAACTCCTATACAGGGGTTTGTTTTCCCACAGAACTGATGTGGGTCGATAGTCACAGTGGAGAGCATGGGAGCTCTTTCCTGCTCAAGTCTGAATGTGACAGCATGGAGGAGATTCAGAGCCTCCTCATTCCCAGCTGAAGGAACTGGCCAGAGCTGTGGAACAACTGCCAGGACTGGTGGGACCCTGCTTCACTGCCCTTTCTCCAGTGCAGCAGACCATCCCTTTCTGAGCTGTTTGCCCTCTGTTGGGTGGGGGCAAGCCCTGCTAGCACAGCAGAGAGGCAGAGCCCCAGTCTAGAAAAGCTAAATGAGCTGGAAAGGGCAAATACGTACAAGGGGTGCCATCTGGCAACAATATAAGGAAAAAAAAAAACATTAAGTGGGTTACGTAAATCAGTGCCCTGAAACCTACATATAAAGGCAGCTATGGACACTGTCTCGCCCAGCCTGAAGTGCCACTGGCCGAGCACTGCAAAAAGAACAAAATTAAAGTTATGCAATGCCTCACATTAAGCCCAAAGTAAATAAAGTCAGGACATGCACTTAGAGAGCAACATGAACCAAACCAGCTTGTGTTGCTGGGTACAACCCCTGAGCTCCTTCCCACTGCCATTGCAAACTGGGATGAGTGGGAGATGAGCAGGGGCTGCCTTGGCTGCAGGAGCCCCAGGCTGTTGGACACACACAGCCCTCCCATCCCCATTCCCTCCAGCCAGGCCTACAGAGGCAGGTGCTCCATGGCCCAGCTCACAGCAGAGGCTCACCACAAGAAGTCCAGCATTGTCAGAGAATTAAGGTCTGAACTGAAATTATAAGAAAGAATCTGGCACAACACTGGTTTCTACACAGTAGAGCTCCTGAAGAATCAATCAAATTTTAAATTTTTCCTATGAGTTATGTAGTATGCAGAAAATAATAAACAAGCAGAGAGCAAAGCATTACACACATCTGAAAAATACTATTATCTAAATTTTATTACAGATATAGTTGCACAACATTCACAATGCTGTAATGCTTTGGCTTTACCTGTTCCAGTCAACCAGTATCAAACTGATCTGTCTTAACTCCTATAAGAATTAAATATTCTGATTCTCAGTTCTCAGTAATGTAACATTTCAATAACACACAGATGCCGATTTCAAATTAGCTTTCTCCACAGGGAATTGAATTTAAGACCAAAATTTTTAAAAGAGCTAATTAAAAACTTCTACTGATTTTTAAAAACTCTGTGCAGCTACTTCAGATGATTGCTCATAAATTCAGTAAAACCCTAAAGATTACTCATGTCTAGCAGCATTATCATCAAGGGCAAAGTAACTTTCTTTTTCATTTTACCTAGAAAATGGACTTTTATTAAGCTGATAATCACACCTACACAGTACTCATCAGTGTTAGAAGTTGAAAGCTATAAGCAAGTTTTATTTCTCATTTTTAGAAAATTATAATCTTTTCAGATCAGCCCCTCAGACTTTAGAACTGGGGACTATGCTTTTCCTAATAATATTTATTAGTTCACTATCAAGTGCCCTTAGCATCTTGGAAAATCTCTTTCTATTTAATAATACATGCATACTCAAATATATATTGAGTAATAATTTCTAATTGAAACTGAAATAGAATCTGATAGAAAAGATTCACAGTGTTACATTCATATAGGTCACTATCATTTTTAACATGAAATAAAAATTCACCATTGAAAATTTCTACTGCACCTTACAGAAATATTTTAAAGAAATTTAAACCCAATGGTTTAAGAATAAACATTTTAGTATTTAAATCTGCAATTTTCATCAAGGATCAAATTAAGAGAATGGGAACTCTTTGCCTTTTAGACCTGTATGGTGCCTCTTAACCATTTAACTGTCCTCAGATTCCTTTTTTCAGCCACAAATGTTGGCATAAAACATTCCACAGCAGGCAGCTACCTTTCCCAGAGGAAATTCCTCCAATATCCCAAAATTTGTTCTTAATATTTACTACTGACATTCCTTACGTGCCATCATAAATTCTGTGTGACTTTCAAAAGTTGTCAAAACTGGAAGATCACTTGCAAAACAGAATAGCCCTCAAGTTCTTCTGCAACTGTGGCAGCCCTTAACAGCATCAGACACATGTTGAGAAATATTCAAGCAAACCACCGGTGAGAAAATGTTAGGATGCAGAGGGTGGAAATATTTGTTTCCCTATTCTTGACCATCTACCCTTTCCTGAGAAAACTACCGAAACATGCCAGATATCCTTTTTTTACTGAGGTTTTCATCTTCTTATTCATTTTCTTCATATCAAGTATGCAAGTTTTTCCCACATCCAGACTAATATTTTCATTTTTCCATCATAGGCATTGTGTACTGGAAAAGTGTCAAAATTTACTTGGTAGGAACTGACACAGAGGAAGACTTACTGACAGGATTAACATTTCACTAGTGAAAATAAGAAGTGTTATCAAACACCTATTTTATGGTTTTAAAAAAATAGAAGACAGTAAAAAAAGAGGAAGAAAGGAAATCAAAACTGCCCATCATTAGGGCTAGTGGCAGCTGAGTGGGCTGCTTTTCAGTTTGCTCAGTTTTCTCTCATTGTTTCCTTTTGCTTCCATCTGCTGCTGTGTCTGTCTGTCTTGCCTTGTTTTCCACTGTCCTGTGGGTGCCTGACGAGTTCCCTGGGTAGGGTCATCTTGTGTCCCCTGGGAGCAGCAGAGTGGAGGACCGTGGCTGCTGGCCAGGGATGCTGTTCATGCAGCAAGCAATAACAATGATGGAAAATTCCACTCCATTCAATGTAGCCAGTGACTCCTACTCCTCTGTGTTTATATTTGTCATCTGTTCCCAGGCAAAATCCTGCCCAAACTCCCATTCAGAGGACAGCTGAGAGGAGCAGGAAGGGAGAAGGTCCCTACAAGGAACATGGCAGGTTGGACAACTTCTTGCTTATTCCCATCAAATGTCCTGGGCAACCCCTTTGTGTTTTGCCAGCTGCTAATCATAGGAATTTTGCCCCCATTATTGTGCTACATTATTTAGTTTGCTTAGGAGTTCGCTGAGAGTTGATAATCTGCCTATCATGACCAATCTCAAACTGGAAAATGGTCATGCACATTTTAAAAACAGTCTATCACATCATGTGTATTGGTTATATTTTGGAAACACGCCAAGAGACATCATTCTGGAAGTCAATCTAAAATAAATATGGCCTAAATTTATCCAGTACAGTTTGAGTGAAGCCTTGTTACTAGGCACTTGGGGTTTTTCCCCCTATAAAAATTACACACATTTCAATAATATATGGATGTCTACATCTTAATATCACAACTTCCTGGCAATTATGAATCATTAATCAGGATTTTATGTGTCATGTTTCACAGATGTGCATTGATATTTGAAAAAGTTCAGTTCCCATGCTCCAAGTACTGAAACACCTTTCCAAATCCTAAAATTGTACCACTAAAGTGGCCTGCTCTATGCACTTAACTAACCCCTAGCTATCTACCTGTGACCTGCCAGCAAGACAAACAAATGCTGTCAGGCAGGAATAAACAGACGGCAGAAATTTGAAACATAAACAAAAGTATGACTGAGAAAGCAAACAAAATAAAACACTGAGAAAGAGAAAATGCAGATCTGCAGCCCTGCTGCCAATAAGGAGCTGTCACTCAGCCTCAGTGTCTGGTAGCAAACCTGCTACAGAAAACTTCAGCTGGCTGAAGCTGGGACATGGAAATTGTCTTTGAAACCAAGATTCAGATCACTGAGTGTTTGAGAAAGGCTGTTAACCTTTGATTTCCATATTTGATTTCCATATAAGGGAAAGTGATTCCTAATTATTGTATAAATTAATTGCTTTTCACAGTTGATTGCAGCCACTATTTACTGCTACAACCTGATGAAATCAGGTTCTTCTGTTTAATACTCAAATCTATTTACACCTTCCAAAAGCAGAGAGAACAGGTTTAATTTTCAGAAGTCTACCTCAATGTCTCTTCACCACTAGAATGAACTATGAATACCAGAGACAGGTATTTCTTGTGCAAACAAAATTCCATTATACACATAGTTCATTAATGCTGCTCATGAATATGGATGAAACATCAGGCAGAGAAAGGTGGATATTCTTTGAAAGGGGAAGAGAATACAACTCTGGGAAAACAGATTTCTGCAATAAATAATTTATAACAAATTTTTACAGGACATACATTTCATGGAACATAAAAGTAGCAGCATAAAATATTGTTACCTTCTGGAAACTTAAGATCAAAAATGTGTTCTCAATTTCCTCTTTCCTGCCCTGAGTTCAGACTCCATGCATAACCCAGTGCTTTGGATCTCCCTAAAGGATGCCTGAAGTGTGGGGCACTGAGTGTGAGGCATTGAGCTGCCTCAGTTCTGCTGTGACTTCCCAGCAAAAGTGACAAAAATAAAAATGTCATGTTTTATCCACTAGATCCAGGTAGCAACACTATACTGCAGGAGAGTAGGACTTTGCTTTGATGTGAGAAGCCCTAATGCAGCTGTGTTGGCAGGCACAGCTCCATCATCTCTGCATGCCACCTCACGGCTAGAAAACATTCAAACCTTCTAAAATACCTTGACGTTAACAATACACTCAATTCTGCTTTGCCCAAGCTGTGCTCCAACCCAGCAAGCAGCAGGCTCAGAAGCAGAAAGGTTTGCCTGCAGGTTCCTGAGCACTAAACACCATTTTTGGCAAAATATGAGAGCAGCACCACTAGAGAAACCATATCCTTCTATCATATGTTCTGCCTTGTCTATTGCAAGAGGGGGAAGGAAGGAGATATTCCATAGAAGAGACCCTACATAGATGGACATGGTCCTAATATGGAAGTTTTCCATGAGTATTTCCCATTGTCTTCCACATTTATTACACATCGTGTTGTGTCATGCAAAGAAACTTCTTGGAGTACTCAGCTCACTATATTCAAAAATGTTGCTAAATTAAAATGGATCATGCTTTGATGATCTGAATTTCTCCTCTTCTTCCTCCTCCTGTCCCCCCACACACCATTAATATATTTTGGAAGAAAAGAATACACCCACTACTTAAACAGATTATAGGTATTTCACAGGTTATACGTATAAGGAGGAAATAACAATATATAAATTCAGCAAATCTGCAGTGCTCCCTGACTACCA